>APFE030366601.1:101011-138377 GCA_000404065.3 Pinus taeda
TTTTTATTTTAACCAAGTTAAAATGTTTAACATACATTAAATTAAAACATCCATTTTTACTCTTGATCCACCAAGCCTCGAGAGGGATCAAATATTTTTTCACTCTATCCTAGTTTACATATCACGATATTTGATCCCTCTCGGGGCTTAGTGGATCCAGAGTAAAGATGGACCTATGTTGGTTTAATTCCCCCATTTAAATAGGCCACATTCCATGTGAATACCATGGGCCAATACCATGTGCCATTTTTATTTTTATTAATACTGATATTAGGATTAATAATGTTTTTTTGCATGGTATTAATAATAATCTAGCCCAAGATTTCTAATAAGAATGAGGAATCAGGAATAAGAGCCCTGTAGGCTGCTCTGCATCGTTCTTAGGATCGATCGCGTGTCCATTTGCTGCTGGCAGTGGCCACTTGCTCTGGCTGGGGCTCCCAAGCTTGATCGACATGGAGGCGCAGACTCCCCCACGGGGGCCTCCCTCCCCTCCTCTGCCTTCTACCGCTGAGGCGTTCAAAACTTTGTTGGCCTCTTTGCCAAAGAAGAAGATCACAGAAACTGCAAAGTTTGTGAGGAAGCTAGAGGATATCCATGAGATCGCCCTTCTACCAGAAGGACCAATCCAAGTAGCTCTATCTCTGGCAGATCGTGCCCTTGTTAGCCAATTTACAGGTCTCTGGCCTTCCCCGAAATCCACAAAGAACTGAGTTGCTAGGAACTGGGCCCCTTTGATTAAAGGCAAGGTAACCTCATTCTTCCTCGGGAGAGGATACTTTTTGTTCGAGTTTACTGCAAAAGAGGACAAAGATCTCATCTTCTGGAATGGCCCTTACTTCAAGGGGCCCCAAGGCCTGTATTTGAATAAATGGATGCCAAAATTTGATCCGGCAGTGGATGTGCCTATAGCGGTCCCAGTGTGGGTGAGACTCCCCAACCTCCCAGTACACTATTGGAATTGGGATTCTCTGAAGCACATAGGAAATACCCTTGGCAAATTTATAGACAAGGTGAACAACAAAGATCAGTATGACTGGGGCAGAATTTGCATGGAGGTAGATCTAGAGATCGGACTACCGGAAGCCATCAAAATAATCGTAGGCCCCTGGACTCATATACAGAAATTGGATTATGAGAAACTGCCATTTAAATGCCGAAAGTGCCATGTCTATGGAAATTTCACCAGAGATTGTCTGTCCAATGGTGTGGAAGAAAAAGGGAAGGATGAGGGCTGGAACCAAGCAAAGCGCTCCAAAACCTCGCACAAGAAGAATGCAAATGTGAATGCCAAAGCTCCACAAATGGGTCCTACTCAGAAACCCCCACGGAAAACCAAAGGAATAAATTCAAGATCCTTGGATCGACAATCATGATCTCTCAGGAGGCAGGAATTCAAAGGAGGTTACTCCGTCTAAAGCCTCCCCCTCATCCAAAAGCGCAACAGAGAGATCCAAAGGGAAGATTTCAAAAGAGGAGGAGGAAACACAAGAATCAAAGGAATTAGAGGAAGAAGGAGAAATAGGAGACTCGCAATCATCTCCCAGAATATCCACAAGAGGACGCAAGTCTGCAAAGGAAAAAAGAGAGCAAGAAACCTATAAAGACAAACTTCAGGGCAATTAGCCAACACTCGAGAAACTACTGGCAAAAACCCCGAAGACGATGAAGAATCAAGCCCAGGGCTCCAAAGGAGCCCACTCCAGCAAAAATAAATGATGAAGATAGTCTCTTGGAATTGTAGGGGAATGGGCACCAAAGCCAAGGAAGAAGCAATGAACAGTTTAATTAGAATGGAAGCCCCAGACATCCTTCTCATCTAGGAGACTAAATTGGAGGACTCAACTTTCCTCCAAGCAAGTAAAAAATTTTGGAATAAAGACGGAGCGCATGCAACCTCTGCCCGTGGAGCTTCGGGAGGACTTGGGTCGCTCTAGAATCCTAATAAGTTCTCATTAATCTCTGAGTCCCTGAATACTCATTGGATTTTTTTAAAAGTGCAGCGTTTAGAATCTAAGGAAATTATTTTCCTGTTCAATGTATATGCTCCTAATAATGCAGGTGAGAAAAAAATATGTTGGGACTCCATAAAAAGCCTTGCAGATCTAGTGAACCTGGAAAATATAATCATAGCCGGAGATCTCAACCTCACCCTCCTCTCGTCAGAAAAAAGAGGAGGTAGTATTGTCAGGGATCTGACAAGAGAATTAGCGGAAGACCTCATGCAAGATTGGGATCTGATAGACATTACGCCGATTACTGGTAAGTTCACTTGGTCAAATAAGAGAGTTGGTCCAGGTTACATAGCGGCAAGACTTGATAGATTTTTGGTTCAAAGTTCCTTCCTACTTCTTGGGTTAGAGGCTAGAATACACGTTCTTCACAACAATGTTTCAGATCACGAGCCCATTAGCATAGAGCTGCTGATCCCCAAGGATTTTGGGCCTACACCTTTCAGATTCAGCTCACTCTGGACCAAAGAGGCAGACTTCATGGAAAAGGTCAGAGACTGCTGGAAAGATTTAGTCAAGGGCTTTGATTTTTTTTTTTGGGAGGAAAAACTTAGAAGGGTAAAAGCCATGCTAAAAAATTGGGCTAAGACCTTGCCCAACCCTGCAGCTGAAAGGAAAAAAATCCAAAGCGCTCTAGAAAATTAGCATCTCCATCTAGAAGTAGCTGAAATTACTAAAGATGACTTGGAAAAGGAGGCCCAGCTTCAGCAAAATTTCCACAAGGCCTGTTTGGCAGAAGAAGTATATTGGAGGCTCAAGTCCAGGAGTCTTTGGCTCAAATATGGCGACAGAAACTCCTCCTTTTTCCATAAACAACCCCAAGCCAGGAAAGGCCACAATTCCATCTCTGAAATAAAAGAAGATAACTGCACTCTGAAGGATTTTGCTAGCATAAAAAAGGCAGCCTCAGAGCATTTTGAGAAGTTGTATAGGGAAGACATAGAGGCTAGTCAAAACGATATTCTGTTGGACGTTGTCCCCAGCCTTATCACTTCCAGAATGAACGAGGTACTTGAAGGCAAAATCACTTAAAATGAAGTCAGGGAGGCCCTCTTCACAATGAACCCCGATAAAGCCCTGGGACCAGACGATTTTACTCCTATATTTCTCCAGACCTATTGGCAGATTGTTGAGAAGGAGTTCTTCAAAATGATTCAAAAGTCCCAAGAATGTCAGAAAATTGGAGGTTGCACAAATTTAGCTTTTTTCGCCCTCATCCCTAAAGAAAAAGGTGCAAACTCTTTCAATAGATTTCGCCCAATCTCCTTATGCAATATTGGGTACAAAGTGATAACCAAAGTGATAGCTAACAGGTTGAATAAATTTCTCCCCAAAATCACCCCGAAGAACCAAGGTGGATTTATTCATGGTAGGCAGCATGTGGACAACTTCGTTCTGGTCCAAGAGGCGATTCATTCCAGCCTTCACCGAAAGGAAAAAGGTATGGTTATTAAACTAGATCTAGCAAATGCTTTTGATTGTGTTAGACATAGTTTTTTGTTTGATGTGTTGCACAAATTGGGGTTCGGTCAAAATTTCACCAAGTGGATTAGAACCTATATTTCGGAACCTTGGATCGCCCCCTTGGTGAACGGTAGGGCTGCTGAGTTTTCAAAGCCTCTAGAGGGCTGAGGCAGGGGTGTCCCCTCTCACCCCTCCTATTCGTTCTACAGGATTTTGTCCTCAGCTTTTATTTAGAAAAAAAACAGCAAGATCAAGACATCACTGGCCTGTGCACTGCAAGAGGGGTAAAGAGCATCAACCACGCCCTCTTCTCGGATGATACCCTATTGTTGGGCGCTGCAACTCCTCATTTAGCAATTAAATTTAAAGAAGTGTTGGGAGACTATTGTAAGGCTTCAGGCAGCGTATTAAGTAATGGAAAATGCCATATCTACTGTTGGAATATACCTGTTTCAACTGCAAGCTCCATTGCCAGATGTCTAGGCATTGCAGCCTCTACATCTTGGTCCTCATTTAAATATCTTGGACTACCCATCTTTCACAAGAGGGCCTTTAGCAAAGACTGATATCCCCAGATAGACAAATTCAAAGCAAAAATGCAGGCCTAGGGATCCTCCTGGCTCAACATTGCCGGAAAATTAGTACTCATTAAAGCAGTGCTTAGCAGCCTTCCGTTATTCAAATTCTCTGTTCTCTTGGCAGTTGTGGGAATCATTAAAAAGATGGAGGAGCTAATAAGAAAATTCTTCTGGAAAGGAGGTAAACAAAACGAGAAGAGGATTCCCCTAGTCAACTAGGAAATTGTCACTAGACCGATTCAGGAGGGAGGACTGAACTTCAAAGACCTCAGTGTTCAAAACTTAGCCATGGGAGCCAAATTGATTTGGAAAATCATAGCTCCAAATCCAGGTTGGGTCCAATTTGCACTGTGGAGGAAATACTTCAGAGGATCGAGACCTAGATGCCTGGATCAGCGCAAAAATCAATTCAGAACCCCTTTCAACATGATCAGTAGCAAAATTGGCTCACTGATAAGAAACCATTCCTTTTGGATTCCAAGAAATGGGAAACACATTAACCTATGGAATGACAGTATACTAAATAGACCCCCGCTGGCAGACTCGGGATCCATGATAGAGCTGAAATGATGGATGACAGAGGCTAGCATCAGCATGCTATGGGACCTCTCGAACTGGAATGGTGACGTTTGGACGGGTTGGAAATAGCTCCCAGTTCCACCTGCCTTACAAACAGAACTAGCAATGTTCACCATGATGATGCACAGGCTGGCTCCAATTCACGCACATAGACAGGACGTGAGAGGATGAGGCTCAAATCTAGCAGGTTACATGGTGGCTCAGGGCTATGCTAAGTGTCTGGAGCGGCCTCACGTGCCTCCCAATCTTGCTCCCTGGGTAGGCATTTGGAAACTCCCTTCAATTCCAAAAGTTGATCACTTCTGCTAGCTACTTTGCCACCAAAAAATTATAACTGATGATAGGCTACAGAAAAGGGGCATCTCTGGACCTTCAAGATGCTTGCTTTGCAAGGAAAGCTTGGAATCTGCCCTTCACCTCATGATAGAGTGCAAATTCGCAGTTTTCATCTGGCAAGAGCTTCTTGGTTCATGGAATTATAAGTTCACCTTCCCCTCCTCTGTCCCAGACCTGTTTGCGGGCTGGATGGCCAGATATCCATGCCCAAATCCAAAAAATAAAATAGTCAGGGCAGCTTGGAGTGCTCTGCCTAAATTCATCAACTGGCAAGTCTGGCTAGAAAGGAATAGAAGGATATTCCGAAATAAGGAATAGGACCTCAGAATAGTTGCCAATTCAGTGAAATGTCAACTATTTGAGTGGCTGGGAGACAAAAGAGATGATTCAAAACTAAGCCAACAAGACATTGATTTGGGAGCTGCCCTCAATTTCAAATTTCAAAAATCGAAAAGCACATCTACATCTCTCAAACACTGGCAAATCAGGAAAAACGAAGAAGATTTTCAATCTTGGCTGTCTAAACAAACACTTCCCTCTCTCTTCTTTGATGGGGCAGCCAAAGAGAATCCAAGAATTGCTGGAGCTGGAGGGCTCATCATAAACCCAGATGAAACATCTTTGCACAGATTTGCTTGGGGATTAGGCCATTCCTCAAGCATCCAAGCTGAAGCGATGGCCCTATTTCAAGGAATCAAACTTCTCAAAGAGTTGGGCCTCAAGGAGGCAAATGTCTTTGGGGATTCCTAGGTTATCATCAAATTAGTGGCGACCAATTCTAATCCAGCAGACCTGCAGCTCGCAAGGATAATTACAAGGATTAAAGGCATGGCAAAGTCCTTGAAATTGAAATACTTTCATGTTTTGAGAACAAATAACAAAGAAGCAGACATTGAGGCGAACAAGGCAGTCCAGTTAGGTCCAATTAGTTGCTGGAACTATTCTTAGAGATAATGAAATCTTTTGGGACCCAATCCCCTAAAGAGCCATGTTTTACTGCATATTATTGAAACAGTTTGTTTGTATTTTTAAGCTCAGGAACTTAGCAGCAAAAGTCCACTATATAAAATGTAAAAAGAGGAGCCTGATAAGTGTAGGCGCTAAGTTCCTCTTGCTGGAGAGACATGCAGAAATCCACCTCTCTTTTTGTAACCGAATTTGTGGCTCTTTGCCAATCAGTTAATGAAATCCCATAACTGTTTTTGAAAAAAATAATAATAATAATCTAGCCCATGGTATTTTGCCCATAGGTTTCACCTAAATATAACGCATTTTTTATTTGTTTACCATACCTCTCATTTATTTATATTTTTATTAATTTACCATACCTCTTTTACAAATATAGTATTTGGCCCATAGGATTCACTTAAATAAAACCTGTTTTTTGAGGATTCATAAATAGAAAGAGGGTTATGGACTAAATATGAAAAGAGGTTTTATTTATTTACTATACATCTAGTTTATTTATATTTTTATTTATTTACCATACCTTTTGAGTAAGTCTAAAAAAAGTTTTATTTATTTACCATACCTGCACTTTATTTATATTTTTATTTGTTTACACCCTTGCATGTATATAAGGTGACTTATGGAGTAAATATAAAAAATGTTTTATTTATACCATACCTCTCATTTATTTATATTTTTATTAATTTACCATACCTCTTTTATAAATATGGTATTTGGCTCATAGGATTCACTTAAATAAAACCTATTCTTAAAAATTAGGGTGAATGGAAGGTTGTAACTCCTAATTTCAAGGGCTAAATTTACCTTTTTTACCCTCCCTTAAAATAAGGTGGGCTATTTGAGGCGACTTGTAAAAATGTACTATGATACAAAATATTCGCCCACTAAAAATTTAAAACCCCTTAAATGCCCCTAAGGGCGAACATTCGCCCCTAAAATTTTCCATGATTACACTCCATTGTTTGATAATGATAGTCTTGCTTTCCAATTATTGTGTTTATATTTATCAGTGCTTAATGGCTTGTCGAAGAAGGATTTAAATGTTTTTATCTTAGAATTTACAGTTTCCCCAAATTGGGTGTTCAAGATGAAGCCCTGTGATTGTGTTTATATTTAACAAGGCTTAGTGGCTTGTCGAAGAAGGATTTAAATGTTTTTATCTTAGAATTTACAGTTTCCCCAAATTGGGTATTAGTTCAAGATGAAGCCCTGTGCTATGGCTTCTTGTCAATTAAATATTTGTGTTCCGTCTATGCTTCGTTTTAAAATTATAGGCATTTTTTTTACTTTTCCTCATGAGATTTGAACAATCGGTTTCAAAATCGCTTCCTCATGTTCGTATTCCTTAATGGTTAAGCAGAACACCTGTTCGTATTCCTTAATGGTTAAGTAGCACACCTGTATTTCAGCGGAAGTGGCTCAATGGTTATCCTGCTTTCAATTTATAGATTGTTTATTTAATGTATAACAAAATTGGTAGCAAGGTTTCTCTCTTTGCATATTATTTTAGGGTTTGTTATGTCTGTTTTTAAATAGATTGTTTATTTAATGTATAACAAAATTGGTAGCAAGGTTTCTCTCTTTGCATATTATCTTAGGGTTTGTTATGTCTGTTTCTAATAGAGATTATCCTAATTATACACTATTGCAGAATGCATGCATAATACATAATCTCATCTACATTGATCATCAATTTAGCAGTATTCAAAAACATACACATGCGCACATTGAAGCATCAATCACACATATTAACACAGTATGTACCCGGGGAAAGCATAAAGCTGAAAACCCCACAACTATCTGTATATTATATTGATTAAGATCATGTAACAGTACATAGTACAATACTAGCTCCACCTGTTACACACAATACAACATAGATCTGAATCAATCACTGCCTCAAATCATCTCTGCTGCGCAATCCTGCATAGAGAATAGATGAGAATGGCTGAACCATTCACGTGTTTCCCTTGTGTAACACTACGCAATCCTCATTGGCAACTCAATCCCACTGATTGTGCAAATCACATGCACAACTATACTCACAACTGACAGCTTTCTTGCCCTTTCACTCACCTCTAACACTTGTCTCCACTGACTATCCATGCACTGAGCTTTCTTGCCCTTTCACTCACCTCTAACACTTGTCTCCACTGAATATCCATGCACTGAGCTTTCTTGCCCTTTCACTCACCTCTAACACTTGTCTCCACTGACTGTCCATGCACTGAGTTAACTGATGTATTCTTCAGTTGCTTTATGAGTTAATAATTAGTGAATTAATTAATAACTAATTCACATCACTCAACATTAGTCTATTTGCCAGTTAGACTAACTACAACTAGTTCAACTAAGTCAAACTAAACACAACTCCATCAACTCCTGATCCAACTCCACATAATTCAATCACTGAAGTCCTCCATGCAATAGCTCAAGTTAACCTAGACAAACCACGTATTTCCTTCTGGCAGCTGCATGTGCCACATCCATAGCTCAAACTGAAGTGCTCCAAGAGAATAAGATAATGTTTATAGTCCAAATATTATTAAGGACTAATAATATTCAACTATTCTATTTTTAGCCTGGCAGTCTAAAAATAGACTCCGCCCATATGTCTAAAAATAGAGGTCCATCTATTTTTACCAACTTGACGAATCATCCACAAATAGCATCCTGCAACTCATAGACCATGATCCATATGTCTAAAAATAGACATAGTCTAAAAATAAACTTTGCACCAAAAATAGCCTGCGCGCCCACTTAGTGAAGGCGACTTCTTTCCACTAAGCTCCATCATCTTGTTGCATTCTCAACAGACACTACTCTAAGTAGCCAGAGTACTGTGATTCACTTTTTCTTGGAATATTACATTTACTATAGCTCTATTATATTTCCTTCTATAATAAATATTTATTGCACTCATACTTGACTGCTGTGTATAATCTCTGTTTTGGTACCAGTAACTCATTATTTATTGATATGAAGAATGTGTTTTCTAAAACTCATTAGTCTTGTCTAAATCATTTCATAATTCCAATGTTTACTAGAAAGAACTGCCAGAGTTAAGTTTACTTATTTATAGTACTGGTCACGACTTTAAGGAGATAAATTCGATCTCTTAATTTAATCGATAAATCATCATTTAATCTCATTACAACAGATAAATGTTATTGCATAACCATTTATTTACATACAAAAAGACGTTTACTTATTTATAGTACTGGTCACGACTTTAAGGAGATAAATTCGATCTCTTAATTTAATCAATAAATCATCATTTAATCGATAAATCATTACAACAGATAAATGTTATTGCATAACCATTTATTTACATACAAAAAGACCAACATTGTACGAGTAATAGAAAGAAAGGTTCTATTTTATTTATAAAGAATCCTCTGCATACTTTGTTCCCATACAGTTATCTCTAATACCATAAACTGGTAAATCTAAAGCTACTTCACCCCTTAACTCTTTAGAACTCTATTTCAATGCATTCTACAGTAATGATTTTTCCTTTTCTCTTATTTCATTATTCTAAAAATTACCAACTAACAAAATTGTAATATGTGCTCAGAATACTTATCTGCTTTTTAAAGAAGAAAGCTCTTGGGCTTAGGCCATACTTCCCTGCCAAGAAGAATGGTTGCTCTTGGGCTTAGGCCATGCCGAGGAGAATGGTTGCTCTTGGGCTTAGGCCATACCTCCCTGCCAAGGAGAATGGTTTTTTCACCGTTCTCCCTCCCAAACAATGGTTACAATCAAGAGCTTCTTTTGAAGCTTAATTTAGGCACTTAGAGTCTTTCTTGACACAGACTAATTATTCTTCACAGAGGTTGAGCTTTCCACTGGTTTTTACCAGATCAGGAAGTAAGCTCTTGGGCAACGCACAGCCTCAAACCAATTCTCCATTCTTGTCTTTCTGCAAAAGAAAACACCCACCCCCTCCTCTTCCTTGGATCCTTTCTTTAAAGAAATTTCGTTGGAGTATGGGGTAACTGTTTCCTCCAACTGTTTTTGGGAGTTAGGAACTCTTATGGTCCCCCATCAACTTTCCTTTCCTCATATATTACATATTTTGGTAAATTCTAATCGTTTCTTTTAAATAAGAAATAAAAGTAATTCCTAACTCAATTAGGTTCTTAACTAACAAAACAACCTATTAACCTCCATAAGAGGTATTTGCTTAACAATTAAATATGTTTGTAAAAGACAGAAAATAAAACTAAAGTAACCGGGGGGTGTTACAAATGGTTTTTGTGGTATGATTTTGATGAAATGGTGGAAATTTTTGGAAATTTAAATTATAACTTTCAAGTTTCAAAATTTTAGTTGCTCCAAGGATTTTTGAGGGTGTTGAATCTATTTCCATTATTAAAAAATCTATTTAACACTCTTAATTTAAAATAAAAATAAAAAATGCAACACTCCTAATTTTTGACCTGCCTAGACAAGTTTCTAAAAGAGGAGGTGACAAATTTAAAAATAAAAACAATGACTTTGTGTAGAGGACATCACAATAATCATCATGAAAAAATATGTGCCTCCTTAAACAAGTCCATAAAAGAAGAAGTGACAAAATTAAAAATAAAAGCAATGACTCTATGTAAAAGACATTATTATTATTATTATTATTATTATTATTATTCAATGCACTAAAAAAAAGATGGTAGGCTTTGTTATCCTTTACTCCATAATTGATATTTATTATTTACTATTTTTCTTTTTAAAAGTTCCCCACTCACTCATCATTCCTATCATTTTACAAATAGTTAATCATCACATTTCTTAGATTACCTAGATAATATCGTTGTCTTTTGCTTCTTTTCATCTCAATATTAAATTTGAAAGATACACAAATAAATAAAACAAAACGTATATAATGGTTGAACCAACCACATACCTCTCTACAGTGTCTTTCCTTCCACATTAATCCTCAATCACTATACCAAGAAGATAAGTTGGACCAACCAAGGCACCAACTACATACCTCTCTACATTGTCTTTCCTTCCACATTAATCCTCCATCACTATACCAAAAAGACAAAAGTTTCAGATGTCAAGAAAATTAAAATACTGAAATATATATATATATATAGATATATAATCTTGATATGAAATTAGAGATTATTTATAGCACTGAAGGATATATATATATATATATATATATATATATATATATAAATAAAATTAGAGATTATTTATAGTGATTAAAAATTTCTTGCAAGTTTTTTGAACTATAAAATTTTTTAGAAGTTTATCTCGTAATTTTTAATCACAGTAACTTTTTTAAATATAAAAATTCTAGAAGTTTAATTAAGAGCCTTTTTGGAGGTGGAGGAATTGCCTTTGAATGGTTAAAAGTGACTGAAATTTAGGCAAAAAAAAATTCAAAAAATCTTGTAGGGGCATTGTGTGAATCATGTTTTTGATAGTGGAAATCGATTCAACACCATCAAAAACCTTTAAAACACCCAAAATCTTAAAATTTAACAACTATAACTTAAATTTACAAAAATCCCTATCGAATTTTCTCAAAAATATGATTGAAATTTCCATGACTTTCCAGGAAGAAACAATTTGATTAAACTACGGCATTTAACAATTTGATTAAACTACGGCATTTAATTAAGAGGGGAAGAGAAAGGCGGTCACGTATACCTAATCGATGGGTGGTTGATCAAGTTTGCAACTTGCAACGCGCGGTGGTCCATAAATGTCACGTGCGAATTGGTGTAAGAAAGATAAATAAACCCAATCAGACGATTATTCCTTAGAATATTCCGTGACGCCACATGATATACATTATGCCATGTATGGATTCATATCATCTTTCCCATATTTAGTCCGATGAAAGTTAAAATATTTTCATTTCATTTTATGTAATCATTTCACGTAAAGAAAACGCTAAAATAAAATAAAGCATAATTTTTTGCAAATTGTTCTTTCCACGTGGCAATGAAAAATAATACTTGACTTGACTTGACGGCGGTGTATAACCGCTATCCCATCTCAATGATGGATAATGTGGACCATATTCTATTTAATGTCCTGTGGGTCTCTTTCATTTTTATCCTAATATTATTTATTGAATGGATGGAGAATTTGGTTCAAAAATAATGATGAGAGAAACATTTAAAATACACATTCTCCTTTTTGCGGTTGGTGTTGATAGATTTTTCTATTAATAATTGTATCATAAAAAAACAAAAGCTCATGATACATAATAAAACTTGTGGATATTAACTCGTATTATAAGCCCACGTGTCAAACGTAACAGTTGACACAACTTTTAACAACGACCGCTCTGGGCACAACTTTCCATAAAAGATTATATTATATTATATTATATGTTAATGTGTCCCTATAAGTGGTCATTGTTTCCATACACATAAATAACATTGATTGACATATACACCCATTGTAAACAGCATCCTACTTATCGAGAGGTGGATACTCATTATTTAAAGGAAGCATCAATTTTTGGATCAATACTTATTTTTAATATAAATGATATCGGATGGATAAATATAAATTTTATATAGTTAGCGTTTTCTGCTAGTTAGTTTAATTATTAAATTTTGAAAAATATTAACTAATTATTTATGACATACATGATTATGTTCCAATTTAAAATGTTTTTCTTTTTTATAGTGAATTATTATGTATAAAAGTAATGAACATTTTTTTTCTTATGCATGTTATTTAATACTTGACAAAAAATCATTGAACTCATCACATATTATTTTATTTTTTCATAAATCAAGAATGAAAAATTATCACAAACTTATATGTTTAGCATGTTCATCCATTTTAAGAATATATAATTGGAGATTTATATTCCCTTAGCATGTTCTGCGATGTGCAACTTTATTATTTATTTGCAAATATGATTGAACATTTATCTTTGATCATTTTTTTGCAGAAAAAACATGGAACCAATGAAATTTTTGTTATAAGATTAATTGCATGACAATTAAATAATATTAATTAATATTAATAATTATATCACACAATCAATATTAAATCTTCGAATTATGAATACATAAATTGATAAAAGGAGTACTACCAATGTTTAGTAATATATATATATATATATATATATACCAATTTTAAGAATATACAATTGAAGATTTGTATTTGCTTAATATGTTCTCCCAAAGTGCAATTTTATTATTATGTTAAAATATTAAAGATACTAAATTACCAAATTGCATTTCATAGTGAAGAATAATAATTTGTGATTTTATTAAAAAATTATGAATGTGTGAAATGTTAACTTTGATTCTACATTTCACGGAATAATACATCATATTTTTCATAAATGTTTACGGAACAGAAGTTGCTTAAAATAATTACACTATATGTTTATAGTTTGTGTACTTAAATCTTTAAGCTTTGAGTTTTGAGGTAAAATTTTCTAAATATTATAATACATTTTTTATTCTAAATAGTTAACATGATTAGAAGCTTTTTATGATTTACTAGAGCAAACGTTTGCAACATATAAAATATGTTAAAAAAAAAACATTACATAAATGAAGATAGATTATTATTTTTTGTTGAAAAATTTACATCTAGTAAGAGAATACAAAGAGAGTAAACATGCTTTTCCCATCTTAAATTTATTTTATAAAATTTGATGAATTAAAATTCTTTAAAATGAAGTTAATTATTTTTAAACATGGAATTGGTGTATGAGATTTTCTTGTTTGTGGGACAAATGACTTACTTTTGTATAATGATTTAGTTGCCTAAAGTCTATAGAGTCACACATACTCTACACTATTTGGAATTAATCTGTGACTTCTTAAGAGGAAATACATGCTCTTAACTATTAGGCCCACTCAAACTATATTCTATATCCTTTCATACAAGAAATGTTTACATTGTGGGAAAACTTATCATAACTTCGTTGTCAAACTAAGAGTGGGGACATCAATCACTAGCTACTATTTGCAAATGCAAGCTCACTCATCAATGTTCATAAATGTTCAGTAAATACGCCAACATTTAGTAGAATTCTATTATTTTAAAGTTGATACTAGTCATTTTCGTATTTAGTCCAGGTCTACGATACTTTTAATTAATATCATATTAACAAATCCTCTTTCTCCTTAAATCATTTTGAAACTAAAATTATTTTAAAAAAATCATATCCAACGACAAGCCCAACAATTACATAAATGCTTCCCGGATCCGGGTGTCTGATGGTAACAAAGGCATGTGGTCAGAGATTGGGGTGGACGCGTGGTTGTTTTGTACAGCCACATATACTCTCGAGGCTCTCGTTATCACTTTGCACCTGCTCCACCTTAATGACGCCAGGACAATCATTTACTCCGGCTAATTTCTTGATCATGGCGACATCAACCCGCCATAATCATGTTTATCCTCTCCGCTCTGGCCCCTCCACCATTTCAATTGCAGCGGCTTGTCTTCGTCCTCTCTCAGAAGCTAACCAGGCTTTGACTCACTGGAGAGACTTCTGGCTTTGCCTCCAAGCCATCCTCTGGTCCCCTTGCGTTCATTCTCGCTACCTACTTACTGCCCTGAGCTCTGAAGCCAAGTCAGTTTTCTCCATTCACAGCTGCCTTCGTCCTCCAAGAAGCCAGGTTCAGCCCGCCCCTCCAGCTATGCCGAAATTGCGTAAGCAGATGAGCTGCAGAAGAGGCAGCTCTCGAGGGAAAATTGGGCGCCAAGCCACCTCCCCCATGAACGACTCCTCAACTTTAGACGCGAACCTGCGCTCGGATAGATACCCTGCCACTCGGAGCGGTCGGGGTAGAGGCAGAGGGATACAAATTCTAGTTCCAAGCTCATTCCATTCAAAGCCCAATGTTGCTCGGTTACGTTTCCCCTGCAGTCATGGCTCTTCCACCTTCATGGCCACAGTCACCATTGAGCTTGCCGAGCTCAATTCGAGTCATGGAGCTGGCTCCCTCAGAGCAACTTCGGATAGGCCGGTGGAAGACAATCCAGGTCCCAGCCAGGCAAATGTGGATCAGAGCAAAGCTTCAGGCTCTGGTAAAGGCAAGGCTTCACAGAGCATGAAGAATCCAGCGAGCTCCTCTGATGACGATGATGATAACAAATTTGGCTGCTGCATCACCGAGGAGCCGTCTGATCCCTCTCCTGATGCTTAAGCAAGTTGGTTCCTTTTGGTTCTATCGGACTTCTGCCAGCTTGAGAAGATCCACCTGTCACTGTCCTAATTATGATTACAATCACATTAGTTCTTACTGCCTGTTTCTATATGCAAAGGGTATCCTGCCAATCTTCAGATTCTATTTTTGGTTGCAGTCACAGTTACCTCTGTTTTCAGATATAGGTTGTCGTGTAGCTAGTCACAGCTACCATGTCTAGTTTTACAGTGTGGGTTGTCGTCCAGCTTTGGTTCAAGTCCCATTTCCAACTTCTGGTTGTCATACAGCTCAGGTCCAACTCTAAATTTCAAGTCCAACTATGGGGCTTTATGTATTTTTTCTTTAATTAGGAACATGCTCTCTACAGTTCTGGAGGGCAATACTCCAATGGATTTTGGTACATAGATTTGCTTTGATTGTACTCATGCCGCAATTTTGGGCTAGCTCTACGAGGTCACGGCCTCGGTGTAAAATATTTTTGTATTAATATAGAAGTAGCCTTATTCAAAAAAAAAAACAAATTACATCAATGATCATAAATGTTCAATAATTACAACAACAATTAATATAATTCTATTATCATATTATTGAGCTATCAAAATTAAAGTATAGATGAATGTTCCCAACAATCTCCTAATGCAATGGATTTTATTTAGACAAGGGGTGTTTTGTTTTTATTTTTTATTTTTAAATCAGGGGAAAATGCATTTTTATGGATTAAAAAATATAATGATTTCATTTTAATACTTGGTCCGTGGCATATCTGAAATTACTTTGTGTGGTCTATATATATTCGGCATATTGGAACTCACTCTGCAGTGGTGTGAACTCTTACGACATATTTAAACTTGCTCTATGCCATATATACAAACATTGCATCTTCACATCTAATATAGCTATCTTCAGCCTTGGATTGAAGTCTGGGAATTAAATACTATATGTGACCTTGGATTGAAGTCTCTACTCAGAATTAAAAAACCATATATTAAATATATTTGGCATTTGGGCATTGATCAAATAAAACAATTCAAGCTGATACTTACTATTATCCTATATAAGTGTTGTAGATTTAATCTGGACTCTCAAATTTACATGCTTATGGGTTATCTTAATAATATCCATATCACTAAATTATCATGGATTAGTTTCACAATGTTATTTGACAAAAGTGTATAGTTTATTAAGCAATTGTTTATTATTCTTAAAATCATTGTAATAATATGATTTCTCTAAATCAATTTTAATTTTAGTATCATTATAAACAATATAGTTTATATGGAAGGTTGGTTCTCTAAGAAAAGTTTATGTAACCTTAATTATGTTCAAATGGTCATGTGAACTTATTTAGCTTTGTCTTTACATCTTTTGTATTTTGAAAAAGACTAAGTAAATGTTACAATGATGATTCTTTAACATTTTTGTATAAGTTTTCAATTAACATCATTGTTAAATATACCTTTCACTCATTCCTTACCTTTCATTATTATTTCAAGTATTCTTCATACTTTCTTATCTATAACTAGAAGTAAACATGGTACAAATTAACAAAATTGTGACCAATCTCTATTGAGTTACATGGATAGTTATCTACTCCATTTAGTACAAATTATTTCAATTATCTTTGTTGTAAAATATTTATATTATTAATCTATTATTAATTTGAACCATGGTTTTATTTATTTAGATTTCTAATAAACAAGGAAATTTACCGGGGCATGTCTCTTCCTATGTCTAAACAAATAACCCTATGTGGAAAAAAACTTTTCAATAGTTTGGTAACTTTACTTGAATGAAGATGATAATTAAATTCTTGAATAGTAAAAATATTTTAAATTAGAATATTATGTCATTTACAATATGCCATCTCAATATACTATGCATTAAATGTGCAAAATATTTTAAGTTTTTACTGTTATGACCATGTTAAGTTGGGATAACTCAATGATAACACATGCAAAAATTCCTTGTAGTATGTCTTATAGACATATATAGATATGACATCATCTATGGTTTCTAAGCAAAGAGGTTATATACTAACATGGACATGGCCCATGTCCATTAATTTTAAGTGGAGTGGGATTTCATTTGTTGTAGAGACCCTTTGTTATTAGTTTCAATATCTTATTTTTTTTATAGTATTTGTTAAGAATTCCAAATGAGATATTTTGTTTTTTTGGATTTTTTTATTTGTCTTGAATAGCATAACAAAGGGGAATTTTAGAATTGGATTTTTCTTTATGTCCCTTCTATTTGTTTGGTGATTTTGAGTAAAGTATAAGATATATTAATGTGTCATAATGATATATATATTATGTGGGAAGAGTGATCAAGTCCCTTGAGATGAGACTATTTTAAATTGAAAATAATTGAAGATAAGTTTAAACATTGAGGGACATCTCAATTTTGTTTCTCCACATGAATGAATGTCTTCTTTGTAATGTAAGGAGAAGGAACCTTCAAATAATTTCATCCTAAAATAAACATTAAATTGCACATCTAATTTATATAATAGAATATGACATCATAGATCATTATTATTCAATAACAATAGACAAGTGGTAGATGTTATTAGATAATATAAATGCATTCATCATTATTATTCATCAAAAATAAGGAAGTGGTAATGTGTATGGATTTAGATTTTAAGAGTGGAAGCTTCCCCTCAACCCAAGTAAGTTCTTCCTAGATAAGTTGTGGTGTAAAATCACCATAACACATAGCAAAATCAAGTTATTATTTAAGTTAAAAAATAAATAAATTTAATTAACAAAAAAATTCATGACCAAATTAAGAAAAAAAAAAAAAAAAAAAGATAGTAAAAAGTAAAATTTAACATTATAAACTATGAAATAATCCTTACTTAAACAAAGCACTTATTACTATTATCTTTTTTTTTGAATACTTCATTAAATCATAATATATTCTATATATTTTATTTAGAAAATATTCATGACAATTATAATTTTATTTAAAATAATAAATAATAAATTCAAATTAAGATTTAAGGTTTGTCAAAATTTTAAAGTATGGAAATTTTCTTAAGGTACAAGTTGTTTGGTATGGTTTTGGAGGCTCACATCTCTTAAGCAATAAAAAACAACAAATTATTTATTTAAGTTAAATTATTTTTTAATTTGATTAATTAAAAAATTATAGCTAAAAAAAGAAGAAGAAGAAGAAGAAGAAGAAGAAGAAGAAGAAGAAGAAGAAGAAGATAATATAACTACATAAATGGAAAATAAAAGATTAAGAAAAATGAAGAAGGACTATTTAGTGATTCATAAATATTCATCAACTAATTATTAAATGGTTATTAGGTTATTAACCATAAAATTGTATAAATAGTTATGAAACTTGTAATATAAATATATGTTATATAGATATTGTTCTTAATTTTATACATTAAAGCCCAAAACAAAGCTGGTTTTAATTTTAGCAAAATTCTTACTCATATTGGATTTAATTTTTTGTTATTATATAATAATTAAGTAATTTTTAAATGGTTATTAAATGTGTAAACTGGTTTTTAGAGACAGTAAAGAACTACAATAGTTAAGAAGAAGTAAGGAACCAATAATCGAAGAAGGAGGGTGGAGCGGGAACAACGTAGGTGAACATTTAGGGTTTCAGTGAGTTGCAGACAGTGTTCCCTATGGAGGGCCACAAAGGAGGGAGAGCCACTCCCTCCTTCAAGGAGGTTGTTGTTAGTAGGGTTAAGAAACCTCTAGAAAATACTAGAGGTACTTCGAAGGAAGAGGAAAGAAATATAGAAGGGGAAACAGTGGAAGCCAACAATAAGGAAATCAATGGCACAAAGGTCAAGGAGGTAGAAGACAAAAAACAGGGCACTAAAGATAAGAAACAAAAGGGACCCTGCAAACCCAAAGCTGAGTTCACACCCAGAGTTATTTTAAATGACCCTACTCTGCAGGCACACAGGGACCACATGAGAATTTATGCTATTATCTGTAAGTTCAAGGGACTATGGCCCACTGAAAAAGCTTTATAGACATGGATCAAATATCACTGGAAACCTAAAGGGAGCATTGACCTTCATCTTGGGTCAAAGGGATTCTTCATTGTGGTGTTCACGAATATATAAGACAAGGATAGAGTTTTTTACGGAGGACCCTACTTCTATGCAGCGGCTAGACTCTACATGAGGCCATGGGTGATTAATTTTGTCCTGAAACGTGAGACTTTTACTTCGGTACTGGTCTGGGTAAGACTCTATTCTTTACCTCTTGATTACTGGTAAATTGAATTGTTAACAACCATATGCAATAAATTAGGGCATTTTGTCAAAGCCTCTGAAGCCACAAGAAGAGGCAAATACACTTCCTTCGCTAGTATATGTGTGGAAATGGATCTATTAGTAGCTCTACCCGATGAAGTGATCCTGGAAGTTTTTGATGAAGAATGGGCGCAAACAGTACACTATGAGCATATTCCATTCAAATGTCGTAGATGTCATGAACATGGCCATCTATTTAGAGACTGTCCACTCGGTAAAGTGGTAAATAACAGTAAGGATAACATAGCGAAGGAAATGGATAGCTACCAGAAAGTGGTAAATTGAGGAAAAGGCAGCAAGAGAGGATCAATGCAACATCAAGGGGAAGGGATAAATGCCAGTCAAAACAAGTTCCAAGTTCTTGAGGAAAACAAAGAGATCACAAAGGAAAATCAAGCAATGGAAGGAAATCCTGGGGAAAAGGAAAAAGAAGTAGAAGGTAACCAAACTCAGGAAACTGATTATTGGAAAGAAACCATGATGAGCAATACAGAACTTGAGATGGATCAGGAGATGACCCAGAGTAAAATGGACTTTGAAGACCATGAGCTACAGGAGATCCTTGATAAAGAAAACCTATATCTGGAAGGGTTCTTGATTCAGGGAGCCACGGGAGGAGTGGATTCGGTACTGCAAGAAGAGATCAACAGAATACAATAGTTATTTTTATGGAAAGCACAGGCTAATGAGCTAGAGAAAGGAAAATATATAGATAAGCAGGATAACGGAGGGGTGAAGACGATGAAAACAACTCCGGGACTAGTAACAAGAAACCCAGGTAAGAAAAGAGGCAGGAAAAAGCAGAATGAACTCTTGATGGAATGTGGCAAGCTAATGATAGACTTAGGTAAGATGAAAGATCTAGCCAGTTACTCCTTTACAAATCTTTAATCATGAAGTTGATATCTTGGAATATCAGAGGTTTAGGGAGTAAGAGAAAGCAGAGAATTCTTAGTAATAGGATGAAATAAGAAATGTCAGATATTATATTTATCCAAGAAACGAAATGTTCCATTCAAAAATTAAGACAAATCCATAGTAAATGGCTCAGTAGATTTGAGTTTCTAGAGGTAAAAGCAGAGGATTCAGCGGGGGGAATTCTTACCCTTTGGAACCCTCTAAAAATCAGCATAATAGAGGCTGAAGCTACCAGGAACTATCTATCAGTGGTTATTCAACCTGTAGGAGACAAGTACAACTATCTAGTCACAAATGTTTATGGCCCTCAAAGAATAGATGACAAACTCAAGTTTCTAGACTCACTGGTGGATCTCAGAGACAGACATGCAAGAATAGCTTGGATCATGGGAGGGGATTTCAATATGATCAAATGTCTTTTGGAGAAAAAAGGAGGAATCAGAATTCTAAGTAAAGACTCTTTAGAGTTTCAAACCTTTATAGATAATATGAACCTCATAGATATTGAAACGAATACATGCCTCTTTACTTGGAATAATAAAAGAGGAGGAGAGTCTCAGGTCGCCTAAAAGTTAGACAAATGCATGATCTTTGAGGATATGATGCTAAAAAATATGGAGATAATAACGGAAGTTCTCCCCTTTGGAGGCTCAGATCACTGGCCGATCCTTCTGGAGATCAAAGGTATGGGCATTCTCAGAAATAGACCTTTTAGATTTGAAAATATCTGGCTATCCCATCCAGATTTCTTCAACAATATTAAAGAATGGTGGGCAGAGGATTTACAGATTCAAGGTACAAGAATGTTTCTTCTACATAAAAGATTAAAGCATATCAAACTCAGACTAAAGGATTGGAATAGAAAGGATTTTGGTAACATTTTTGTGGAGAAAAAATTTGTTGAAAATAAAATGAAGGTTCTCAACCAAGCTCTGATCAAACATGGATATGATAGAGTCAAAAGTAACCAAGTGGATAAATATCATCAAGAATGGGATAATTTGTGTAAGCAAGAGGATATTTTTTGGAGACAAAAGTATAGGGTTCAATGGCTAAAAGAAGGGGAGCGTAACAATTTTTTTTTTCACAAGTCCACCATGGTGAATAGAACGCACAACAAAATATCTTCAATTTTGGATGTAGAAGGGAACCTTCTCACCTCCCATGAGAATATTGAAGATGTGTTAGTTTAACATTTCCGAAGCATTACTCAGGAAAGCAATGCAGATAGAGAACAATCCATTAGTGAGATAACTAAAAATATACCAAAGATGGTTTCCTGAGAGGACAATTTCAATCTAAATTGGCCAGTTTCTGAAAATGAGGTAGATGATGTCCTTAAGGAAATGCAGAATGGAAAAGCACCAGGTCTGGATGGTTTTAATGTGGATTTTTTTAAAGCATGTTAGGATATTGTAAATCAGGACATTTTAAATGTAGTGGAGGATTCCAGGTTGAACAAAACTATTTTGAAAGTGCTTAATACCTCCTTCATCTCCCTTATCCCTAAGCAGGACATTGCTCAAACTCCGGATAAGTTTACACCCATAGCTCTATGCAATGTGGTTTACAAGATAATATCCAAAGTAGTGGCTAATAGACTTAAACCTCTGCTTCCTACCTTAGTGTCTGGGGAGCAATCTGGTTATGTGGAAGGCAGACAAATTTTAGACAACATCATTCAAGCCCAAGAGGTGATTTAGTCCTTAAGTAGTAAAAGGCAGGCTAGAATGATCATGTAATTAGATATAGCCAAAGCTTATGATAAGGTAAACTAGACATATATGAAGAGAGTACTTATTGCTTTTGGTTTTTATCATAATTGGGTCAGGTGGGTGATGACCTTAGTCACTTCCTCCAGCTTCTCCATTTTGGTGAATGGCTCTCCCTCAGAGATCTTTTGTCCTTCCAGAGGCCTCGGACAGGGAGACCCACTCTCACCATTTCTTTTCATTCTCATGATGGAAGGACTTGGCATGTCCATCAAGCATGCTAAAGTTACAGGTAAGATTAATGGCCTTCAACTAACTGAGAATGGTCAGGCTCTAACGCGTCAACAATTTGTAGATGATACTACGCTACAAGGAGTCCCCACAGTCAAAGAAGCTACAACATACAAACAAATCCTGAACGTCTTTGCAAAGGCCACAGGTATGGAAGTTAATCTCTCCAAATCAAAAATCTTTTTCTTTAATACCAATATTGCTATACAAAGGAATATTTCCAGAATTCTTGGCTTTCAAAGGGATTCCCTTCCCTCAAAATACTTGGGAGTCCCTTTAACTGCTAAACCAATGCTCAAAATCATTTGGGAACCATTGATTAATAATTTGCAGGATAAAGTCAGTAAATGGACCTTCATATCATTAAATCTTGCAAGCAGGTTGGTTCTCACAAAAGCTGTTTTGCAAGCCATCCCTATTTTTATGTTATCTTCCCTCCTAGCTCCAAAAGGAGCCCTTCAGCAATTCAAAAATATACAAAGAAATTTCCTCTGGGGTAAGGAGGAGATGAAGAAGAAATGGGCCTTAGTTTCTTGGGAAAAAATTTGTAGACCCAAAAATCACGGAGGGCTTGGCTTGGATGATCAAGAAATACTCAACAAGGTTTTAGGGGCCAAACTTTGGTGGCGCTGGGTTCAGAATCTAGAAACCCAATGGGCTAATATCTGGAAAGAAAAATATGCTAGATCATGGAAAATTGATGTTCTCATAAGAATGTCAGGTAATATTAAGGGCTCTCAGATCTAGAATAAAGCTTGGGAAAACAGAAGATTAGTTCAAGAAAATAGCTTCTTGGAAATCAGAGAAGGAAATCTTGCTCTGTTTTGGGAAGATAAGTGGCAACAAGAACCTATATTGTTAAAAGAGGACTTCATCGACCTTAAACATGAGACAGATTCACAAGGATTAATTAAAGTAAAGGACTTTTGGGATAATACTTAGTAGATGGAGAAATGGAGAATCTGGAAAAACATTGATTGCAGAAATAACAACCCATTGAAAAAAAAAGCAGAGGAGCTAAGGAAAAAGGTGGAAAAAAGGATGATCTTAGTTTCAAAGGGAAAAGACCAACTAAGATGGGGCAATAACAAAGAGGGCACCTTTAATCTTAAAGAAGCAAAAAGCATTCTCCTAGATCTAGATCCCCAAGTTCCAAACAAAATCTGGCAGAAACTTTGGAGGCACCAAGGGTGGATGAAAATCAAACTTTTTATGTGGTTAGTGTACCACAGGAAAATCCTGACTTGGGACAACATCAGAAAGAGGGGTGTTCTGGGGCCTTCTAGATGCCTACTCTATGGGGAGCATGAAGAAACAATGGAGCATCTTCTCAATAGTTGTATTTTCACCTCCTAGTTATGGGAAATATTTTCCAAAGTCTTTCAACAATCCGACAGGGATGGAGGGAGCATCTTCAATACTCTTAATGGTTGGAGGGGTAATTTTTCGGATTATGAAATTCTTAACTCAGCCTAGGCCCTTACACCAAGATTCATTATTTGGAATGTTTGGAAGGAGAGGAACAAAAGAACATTCAAGGGGGAACAAAATCCACCACATTGCCTATTTGAGACAATCCTGAAACAACTTCAGGAGATAGTGAGTACCACTGTTCGCAATCACCCTAGTAATCCTCCCTCAGATGTGGATGGGAAAATTCTTCGACAGCTGGGGTTGCAGGGTCTCACTCCTCAAGGTCTTAACAGGAAGGTTATGGCAAGAAACATGGAGAAGGATTTCTGGCATCCTCCCCCAGAAGGATATCTGAAATTCAACATTGATGGAGCCTCAAAAGGAAATATGGGAATCGCTGGGTATGGAGGAGCCCTTACGGATGCCAATGGAAGTATTATCTTCATCTTCCATTGTTACCTAAGAACAACTACCAATAACATGGCTGAGCTAATGGCTATGGAACAATGCCTGGATTTGCTAAGTCAGGATAATTGTTGCAATGTGATAATAGAAGCGGACTTTGAACTAGTAATTAACTCAGTGAAAAGAATAAATAGTGGAACGACACCAGAGAAAGTCTCCAAACACTGGAAATTAATCAAGGTTTTCCAGAGAATCCAGGATCATCTACAGAACCTGCGCACTGTCAGCTTCCATCATGTACGTAGAAAAGCCAACAAGCTGGCGGATCTTCTTGCTAATCAGGGGGTTAGTAACATAGAAAGCAAGGTTTCGATGGAGTGGCAGGAGTTGCGACAAAGCAGACTGAGAACTTTATGCTGTGAGCAAGAGGAAGAAGATAGGAGAGTGTTCAGACACAATGCCAGGGAGGCAAGCCCTTAACCTTTTTGACTTCATATGTGTCGTCAGTTTCTAGTTAACAGGTCTTTGGTGGGAAGACGAACTTGGATGGTAGCTAGTTACCCCAGAATCAACGAGATGGTCTTCACTGTTTTTTGGGGGAAGCACAGTGGATACCATTGTTCCTTAATTAATGGTGTGCCTCTCTTCTTCTCTGGGATGCAGGCTTAGAGCATAAATTCGAGTAGACACAATAAGAATATTTGTCATACCGGCTACCGAAATCTTCACACTTTTGGGCCTCAGAAAGGAAAACCGCTCCCTTGGTGGTATTTGGATGATCGTACTACTCTTAGGTGGGAAGCGGTTTTTGTGATTTTGAAGCGATCCCATCCATTTTCCTACACGTGGCAAAGTGAGGGTTCGGAAAACCACCCTTCATCGTAGACTAACGCCTGGTTAACTTGTGCGGTGCGATTTGATTCTCTACCGTTGGATCTCTATGTGTGGATCAATGGTCATGATTGTTCGTGCATTTTGGTGGGGCGGTTTGTTAAAGTTCGGTCGTCTTTGTGGTGCGATATCTTCCTAGACCGTTGGTTTAGTTGTTGAAGTGGATGACACAGATCAAAGGAACTCTTCAGGGGTCTGATAGGAGGAGGATCTCGCGGGCTTCTGGAGGTGGGTTGTAATTTTGGATTACACAATTTTTGGAAAATTCAATGTTATGATCCGGGCATGTTGAGTAGTGAGGTTGGCATCGGGGGATTTCGGGCGAATTATATGAGCGATGTTTACTCCACCACTCGAACCTGAAATCAGTTTTGTATTGCTTCTATTTTATTATCGGGTCCATCTGGGGAATCAATGAATATGCCTTCTTTTGTCCCGATATGCGTCTCAGCAGAAAGATCTTTATAGATAGTTTAGAGGGCTTAGGCATTGGTGGGTTTTGGGGTAGTCTCGCAGTTTGTTGATGGGCCGTTGGACCATTTGTCCAGCTCTTGGCTTGGTAACCAAGCCCTAAGAGGATGGTTGATTTTATGCCCCTCAGGTCTCTTGGGTTAGATGTATTATATGTAACTTGTGACATTGTTTTTAATGAATAGAAGGTACGACTCTTGCTTAAGAAAAAAAAAAATTGTGTAAATTTAAAACCTAATATATTTTTCAAGGTTTATATTCTAGGTTGTAATTTGTGCATTTTCTTTCATTGTAATCTTTTATATGTATGTTTTCTATTTTATTTATTTATTTTTGGATATATTTTTGAATTATTTTTGTCTAAATTTTAGTAAGAATTTGTTGAAATTGTAAATTTAAGTTATATAGTTTTTACCATTCAAAATTTTCAAATTTTTGGAGTAAATTTATTTGTACATTAAATTCAATTATATACTAAAAATAATATTAAGTATCATACATCAAATGTGTACCAATTCTATTAATAAAATATAAAAGGTTTGTGTTTACCATATTTTCTATTTAAAAAACATAAAGAATTTAGACTATATTTTTTGTCTTTCATGAAATTTCCATTTTATAATAATTAAATTAAAATGAAATGCATTGTTTGGTAGAAAACAGATATTCCATGGTTTGAAAATTTGGAAAACATAAAACATTATATCATTTATAAATCTTTATTAATTACATAAAATTATATTATTATTTCAACATATATGTAAGTAAAATGTGGTACATTATTTTATTCCACCAAATATATATGTGAAACGCTCTTTACATTGTATTTACTATGGATATTAGAGTAGTACAATGTAAATGAATGAATCTCTAGAAAAGATAAGCGAGTAGTTGTATTTGTCTTTCTTTTAAGGAAGAGATCTAGATGATGGTTGGTTGGCCAATGTTAATATTTGAAAATGAACTAGATTTTACTTTAAATTTCTCAAATTTCACTATGAAATTTTAAGTTGAGATAAACAATGTGGAAATGGAAATCGTCGCTGTTCGAATCCGAGCGCAGAAATTTTCCTAAATTTTCCGCAAAGCCGTTGAACCCTCTGTATTAACATCAAACCAAGCTACTTTTATCCTCATTGAGTTTTAAAATTTCTCTAAAATCTAAACTAAACAATGTTGGAGATATGAGTACAGGTTTGGGTGGTATTATCAGTTATCACATTCTCACACAGTAAATAAAGTATAATACCATATTATAAATACCCACTATGATAGTTTGTTGACTTAGGGCTTTGATGTCGTTACAGTTCACTGTCTAACTCTAAATATCAACCTTTAGCGAACAAATGGATAATGTTCTCAATTATTGCTTTTGGTAAGGGGAAATGCTTGTTTTAGATGCATGGGGAGCTAGGAACTCGAACTTCATATTATGGCGGTAAAGCCCACATTAATGTGGGGACTGCAAAATTCAACCAATTTATACACATAATTAGCTCTCTATGCCGAAGCAGGGTGTGAACCCCTATTTATGATTGTGGGGATGTCTCAAATTCTGGATGATTGTGGGGATTTTATTTCCTCTTTTTTTTGGGTAAATTATACATATGGAGTGCTTTGAGATATGCTCTGGTGATTTTCTTCGGCTTAACTATCAGGTTCGAGCTGCCAGGTTCAAGTCTTGAGGGGTAGCTATTTCAACAAAATTGTCTAATTCATGCTCCTGGCCTCATCCCCTTGAAACTAATGCATAATGGAAATGAGCACCAATCTCTCTATCTCTGTAACACCCTTATCCATTAATCACATCGTTACCAATAATATAACAAAAATAAAAATAAAAACTTTTATAAAAACCCAAACTATCATTACCCTACTGTAATACAATGGTACATGGAATTTACATATTCATTCTCCATGCAATTTGTTTAAACAATGCTTCACTGCTGCAACATATGGTTAATAATTGTTTATTACATTTGACCCGATGGTAATGACACCTTTGATTATTTGAGTGATTCTCTATATCCCACTTTATGGGTTGTATTGACTTTCCCTAGCTGGCCGGACGGCCCTTGGCTAGATGGCTGCCAGCGCTCACCCTAATTGCCTACCATTTGTGGTCTGATACCCAATTCGGGGTTGGTGATGGATTTGATGTCATGTCCTGTCCCAAGGGTAAACCCTCTCTATCCGACATCCAGGTGCTTCCCTTCTCATTTGCTAGGTACCCTCTGTAGGTTGCGCTATGGTTCCTTCTGTGACTTTCCTCTACAACTCTTTGCAATCTATCTGTTGTGTAAGGAAGAAGGTTTCCCATACATACCTACCTACATACCAGCTTGTATCGAAGCGGTAAGCTGATGCCCAAAACAGGTAAGGTTATGTTAACAGTTTGAAACTTGAATTAGAATTTTTGAAATATTTGGCCCCCTTGAGCCGGTCTAGAAGTTCATTAATCCATTGGATCGGGTACCTATTCCAAAAAATGATCTTGTTCAGCGCCCAATAGTCAATATAGAATCTCCAAGTCCCATCCTTCTTCTATACCAACATGATCTCCCACAAGGTGATGAACTTGGTTGGATGTGACCTTTCTGCATCAGCACCTGAACCTGCCTCTTAATTTCATAGTTCTCAAGAACAGAGCATCGATAGATTGGTCCATTGGGTAACCACACACCTAGGGTCATATCGATGGAGTGCTTGACCTGAAAGTGCAGAGGCACCCCTTCGGGGGAGGTGAAGATGTCCTCGTACCCCTCCATGACCTTGTCCATCTGTTGATTTTATGTGGAGGTACCCTGTCTAGAGGTCGTGGCCACTATCTTCTTCTTTTCCTGAGGGTGTATCATCAGGAAAACAAATTTCCCGGTTTTGGAAATGAGCTTGCTGCATTGTTTTATAGTAACCAAAGAGATGGTGGTAGGCAGTGCTACCTCCGGTATCCTGTACAACTTATTTCCCAAGGTAACAATAACAGCATGAGGCCTTGACTCATACACAACATGTCACTTCTACAAGTATGGTTGGCCTAATAATATACCAAAAACATCAAGAGGATCAATGTCACATAATACCTCATCTGTGGAGGGCTTGATGATGTATGGAAGGCAGCACTGTTGGCTTACTTGGTGAATCCACCTGTTGGTGTAATGTTGTGGGTTTGTTGTGCTTAGTCAGCCCAATCACTTCACTACCTCTACTGAAATGAGGTTATTTTGGCTCTTGAGGTCGACAATGAACTATAGTGGGGAACCCTTTACCCATATCTAGGAGTGGGAGAGGTGTTCCTCCTCCTTTCGATCTTCAGGTTCCTCCTTCTATATCTTCGTAGTGGAAATGATGGCATTGGGCTTCACATCGATAATCTACTTCCTTTTGTCATTAACCTTATTTAGTTTTGACTCAGAGTCAGAACATGCATCTGATTAAGAAGCCTTCAATAGTGACTTCTTAGTTTGATACTCACTTGTGTTGTGAGCGGAGCTCTTATGGAACTCATGCCACTTTCTCGTATCCTTCTTCGGCTTTGTGGTGTTGTTCTTTGCTTGTGGCTTTAGCGAGTTATCCTAAGCTACTCCGCCTTGGCTTTATCCTTTTTTCTGAGGTTTGGAGGTACCCTTCCCTTACTTCAGATTTGCAGATCCAAAGTCTTGTTGTTTTCTATTTAATCTTCTGCTCAATCTTGACAATGTATCGGTATGTTGTGTTGAGTGAGGCGATGTCCAGGAACTCCAATATCATCTTGGATGTACCTGTGTAGGCAGTCGCAGTACTTGAGTACCAAATTTTTCTCATAATCCTTGATACCCAAATTCATGCGAAGGGTATGAAAAAAATTGGCAAACTATGGCACATCTTGGTCCCTTCCCTGCCGTAGCGTGGTGCACTTTATGTGTTTATCCTCATAGCTCCCAATAGGGTATTACTACTCCTTGATGGTGTGCCAGAACAAATTCCAATTGGGTGTGGCTGAAAATAGAGAGGGTGTACTTTCATCCTTCTGCTCACAGTAGGTTTCCCACCAATCATTGACATGGGGGGCGGCTTTAAGAAGAGCACAAGTAATATTTTCCAGAGTGGAAAAATCATGAACAAAAAATATCCTTGTAGCAGATTTAACCATTTATCTATGACATCTCCATCTATTTGGCCCTCAAATATGGGAATATCAAAGTTTACTCTTACCTTAAATGAGTGGCACCTCTAGAGTGGTTGTTGGATGTGGATGCGTCGCTAGTGGGCAAGCGTTAAAGGATCTAGGCAAAGTTATCCATCATCGTGTTCCTTTGTTTCTTGAGGGCCTACTAAAGCAATATTTTGATAGCATCTTCTACTCCCTCATCTTTCTTTTCTTCCCCCATTGGTGGTCATCGGGGTTTACGGGGTTGATCTTGCAAAGGTTCAACTAGATCAAGCCCTAACTCCTTAAACCCTGACGTCGTTGAGGGCATGCAAAGAAGGATCGAGAAAGAGCAGACTACTCTTATACCACTAATCCAAATTTAAATAGGAATGAAACAAATTACAGATATAACCATAAACACAGAGATGTAGCAGAAATAAAACTTCATTTCATTAATATCAAAGAACTGAAATATGCTTACATACAGAATGGAAATAAACTAGCTCGGGCGATGGTAGCTTATCTCTAAGAAGAGATGTGGCAGCTACATGCCTATGAACTGTGTTACAATGAGGCTTGAAGGCCTATTTATTAATAAGAAACAATGGAAAACCCAAAAGCATCCAAAAACCTAACCCTAGGAGATTAAACGCCAAACTATGGGCCCCATTGGGGTAAATTGGTACATCAGCTTCTCAGGGTCGTAAATTTGGCATACAATCTATGTTTCACACACACGATACCTCATTAGAAAAATATATCTGAGGACTACAACTATTGACATCAAATATTGAGTTGAAAACTCATATTTTCCACAATGATTTCCAGAAAAATGTCACTTAGGGCCTAAAAATGGCTCTAGAATTTCAAGACCCGAAAAACTACAAAAATAGTAAACTGTGCTACAATTAAGGAAACTGAAAAACTGAAAGAAACAATGGTGGGGGTCCAAGTGGAATAGGCGGGTGGCCACCAATATCCACCTGGATCATGGTCAACCATGGTCCAAGGTTTCATTTTGACAAATATTGTCTCAATATGAAAATGAATCATCACCGCATTATGACAAAGATTGTGTCAATATGAAAATCAGCCATGGTCATTCATGGCCAACCATGGTCAATAACCATGGTCACCTTGTGTGAATTTATTTATTTATATGAAAATGAACCATGAAAAACCATTTTCAATCATTGCCAAACATGGTCAATCATGTTCAACCATGGTCCAATGTCAGATTGCGAAAAACATTGTCTCAATATGGAAACCAATCATGCTCAACCATGGTTCAACGTTGCATTTTGACAAAGATTGTCCCAATATGAGAAATAATGATCGTCGACTATGGTCCAACGTTGCATTATGATAAAGATTGTATCAATATGAAAATCAACCATGGTAAACCTTGTTTATTTTAGGGTTTATAATATTTATCTTAGGGTTTATACACATTGGGTTTATAATATTAATCCCTTGGGTTTAATATTATTCCCTTGGGCTTATAATCCCTTGGGGTTTTAGTATTAATAGCTTTTGTTTATTATTCCCTTGAGTTTATAATATCAATAGCTTGGGTTTACGATCAACCATGGTCCAATGTCGCATTGTGATAAATATTGTCTCAATATGTAAATTAACCATGGTCAACCATGTTCAACCATGTTTACTTCAGCATATATAATATTTATCATAGGGTTTATATACAATGGTTTATAATATTTATCTTAGGGTTTGTCATAGGATTTCCTCGAAATGAAATTCAATCATTTTCAACCATGGTCAACCATGCTCTGATAGGCGTATATGAAACTGGTCAGGTGCTCAAAATTATGCTCAAAGATCAAAGTTGTCAGAATGGTCTGGAACTTGAACGACCAAGTAGTGCTCATCATCCTAAACGCGACGCAACTCATTTCGCGCAAAACAGATACCGAATGCTCTCAGAAACGCAATCTGTTCACTTTGTAAAACATCTAAAAATTTTGCAGGTGGCTAAATATGCAACCATATAGCCTAGGTGGAAAAAGGAATATTCCAAAAATATTCTGTTGAGATGGCGAAGACCTATTGGTCCAAGTGTTTGGGTTCGGGCCAATCAGGAGGTGACATGTGGCTAAGCCGGAGGCCACCACATGTCCTCCTTATGGCCAATCAAAATTTTGTATGGAAAGACAGGTCAAAGGCTGGGCTTAACCTCACGACCTCCAAAAATGCAACATAACATATTTCCAATTTGCCTACACATCATTTCTTAACATGTTATGGGTTCGAGTATGTGTTAAAGTTTTCTAACCGCAAGGTTGGGGGGCAGATGGACTTAACTGCCCCCCCATGTGAACACCAATAGGCCTACTACAACAGCTATTGTAGCTCCCACTGTGATCACCGAACAAACCACATGTGAACACCATGTCGCTAACCTCTAACATTAAATCGTGATGCCAGAGGGAAGACTACCACCGTTAATTTCCAGAACCTAACCATGTCATGTGACCAGTAAGGCTGACATTTTTTATAACCACCGATGGAGTTATGGGTGGAATTAACCGTCCTACAATTTCACTCAGCGATGGGCAAAATTTTCTCCCAGTTAGCACTTTTTGGGGCGAAATTGTAGGATCGGTGCCAATTTTTGAGCAAGTTGTGGAGCAAATAGTGGCCTCACTAGGAGAGGTCATAAATTCTTCAATTTTCGACCAAATTGGATGCAAAAAGAGGCTAGGTAGGCATTTTTGGACATTTTTGTTGGAAAAATACTAAGAGGGGGGGTGGATCAGTATTATTAGATCAATAATTTTATTTCTCAAACAGATTTATATACGCTACTTCAGTGAAGTGAACTAGCATGTACATGCAACTGTACTTAAAGAAACCAATGTATATACAGAGAACTTGTGATTTAGACAATTTATCATGTGCTGAGCTTAAACCAGTATATCAGAGATTTATTAGACAGTGCAGTAAAAGTAGAATAAAGCATCACAAATAAGCAACACACATGAACACCAAGATTTAAGGTGGAAACCCAATGTAGGTAAAAACCACCTGTTGTTGTTGTCTCTGTCTTCTTTTAATAATAAGAAAATCTGTTTACAATCTTGTACTGGTGTAGACTCATACCGGTACGTAGGCTTCTACCTACAGAAGGTTACAACCTTCTCTCATTCTCCAGCTTCTACTGGAAGGGAGCTACAACCCCCTAGCTCTTGTACTAGCCAATATGTTTACTAGTATGTAGGTGACAGCCTACAGAAAAACTCCACTCTTCCACCAGGACCATGTTTCATGAATTTTCAGACTGGATACTCTTGCATCACAACACCCAATCTGAAGGCCACGTTTCATCAAATTTTCACACTGGACCCATCAAAGCTTTTAAACTTGAACTACATCAACCAATATTTAGTTAATCTGAACAGTCAGATCACTAACACCAGAACATTGTACTAAACCCAAAACCCTGCATCATCATTCAGAACCAGCTGTAACCTCAAAAATCATGTATTTGGATGTATACGTTACTTGGTAGCACCCAAATTGCGTGTATACACTACTTCCGTTAATTGAACCTGCGTATACCTTCAAAACTACTGAAAACATAAACTTTTGAATCAAGTCTGTACCAACTATCAATATACTGAATATCTACTGTCAACTTTTAGAGCTTTACACAGCCAAGGATAGAGATCACTTCTTCTCACTTATACAATCAATCAATCACATGCCATCCTCCTTATGTATTCAGTTTTTACATTCAAATCTAAGAAGACTTCATTGATAGACAACAGCAAAACAACAGAATTTGATTAGATAGTTTAGTCAGATCTAAAAAATAAGCTTGTCTTTTGTATACGCTACTTGAAAGAAACGAACCTACGTGTATATGCTCTTTGGCAGAGAAGAACCTACGTACATATCTACAAATATTGACTTAGAACTTTTCTACAATTCCAGACTTCAAACAATCCCAGATCTTAGTGGATAACGAGCAAAATAGACACAAAACATTAGATCTAGTTTCAACCAATATCAAATCGTTCAAGAATAAGTTATTTCATGTCTCATGATCCTAATCTAACATTGAACTCAAGGTGCACATAAATATTTCAGATCCAGTCCCAAACACAATCCTGCAGCATAAAATATACTTCATATAGAAGTATTCCTTAGAATCTTATTGCTTGCACACATGGCCTAATGATCTTCTCCTCCTTATATACTCTTAGGCCTTTCTTCAATATCTTGGACCAAAACCACTTAGGACCAATACCTTGGACCAAATACCTAGGGTCAATACCTTGGACCAAGTACTTCAGGCCAAATACCTTGCATCAATACCTTGGATCAAAATACTTTGGACCAAACACTTGGTTTTCCAATATGTACACGCTTTTCCTCTTGTGAAAGTGCATGTATACGTTATATGCTTATTTTGTTCTGTTAACCCATATGTATACGCTTTTTGGACAAAGTGAACTAGTGTATACCTCTCTTTCTTCATTCTTCGGAGTTTGATCTGTAATCCTTTGTTGTCAACTGTGAACTATCATCTGAGTGGGTCGCCATCAAGGACAACACCGTTATCATAATGCCAAAAATCTCCCCCTTTTAACTTGATGGAAACAACAAAACCAAGACACTCTCCCCCTTTGACATCAAGGAAAAAGGGCAGACCAAGATATTCTCTCCCTTTGACATACATTATATTGTCCATGCTCCCCCTGAGCACATGCAGAGTCTACAAAAAATTCTCCAAAAGAATAACATGACTCTATAACTCAACTATATAAGTATGACCTTCCTATCACCAATGACTTATACATACATCCATCTCCCAACCAAGTGGGGATATACCAAATTTGACTCATCCACCCAACCAAGTGGGGATATACCAATTGTTTATACATGAAAGAAATAATAAATACTACATCATCCATCCAATGCAAAGTGGGGATACAAATTATATCATTTGTCCAAGAGGACTCATTCAAATGTATGAGAATACATATCACACCCTAGACTTTTACATAACTTAAGCAACAAATGGTATAAATATCTAAAGCCATAGTTGGACTCAACGACCATAATGCCAACAATGCTGAATGTACATTAAGGCTAATGCTCCCCCTGAACCTATGCTACCTGTGGATTGTTAACAAGTCAATGATCAAGGCATCTTTTTCAGTCAGATAAAAATTAATGAACAAAGTATATCGATAGACAGTAATCATCAATATCAGACAGAGCACCCATATCAGAGCTTGCACCATTGTTTTTCCTGTGTGACAAACATATACGCTCATTGACCCACAAAAAACCGCATGTGTACGTGACTATACTTCATGAAACACGTGTATAATAACCTTTCTCTGAAAATTTTGGATTTAACAGTAGGATGATGCAGCAACTACTCCCAACTTTTGTCTGAGATATTCAAATGTTTCTCTAGGAAGAGGTTTGGTGAATATATCAGCTACCTATTCTTTGGAGGGAACATACTCCAATTTGACCTTTTGTTCAAGCACTTGTTCACGTAAAAAATGGTACACTATGGGTATGTGCTTGGTCTTGGAGTGCATGACTAGATTCTTTGAAATACTGATGGCACTTGTATTATCACATAGAATGGAGATAGGTGGAGTACATGTGATCTGAATTTCTTGCAAAGTTTGCATCATCCACAGTAGTTGTGTGCAACAAGATGCAACAACCACATATTCTGCTTCAATTGTAGATAAAGAAATTGAACTTTGTTTCTTGTTGAACCAAGACACTAACCTGGAACCCATATAGAATGCACCACCACTAGTGATTTTTCTATCATCAACACTCCCTGCCCAATCTGCATCTGTATATGCATGAAGAGTAAGATCTGCATCTCTAGGATACCATAACCAAAGTCCTGAGTTCCTTGAGGATATTTGAAAATTCTTTTGACTGTCTGAAGGTGTGATTCCTTTGGATTTGCTTGGAATCTTCCAACTATTCCTACTGCATGCATGATGCCAGGTCAAGTACCTATTAGATAAAGCAAACTACCAATCATGGATCTATAAGTTGGTTGATGTACTGTTGTTGATTCATCATTTGAGTTGAGACTACATTCTGTTACCATTGGGTACACACAAGTTTAGAATCTTCCATTCTGTACCTTTTCAAGATCTATTTGAGATATTTGATTTGTGATAGAAAAATACCATCTTTATTTTGTTGAACTTGTAGACCAAGAAAATAGGTAAGTTCACCAAGCAAGGACATTTCAAATTCTTTTTGCATTATTGAAGAAAAATTCTGACTCATGGATTCTTCATTGCTACCAAAAATGGTATCATCAACATAAACAATAATAATTAGAAATTTATCAGTTTCAATCTTTGTATATAGATTTCTATCCGGCTGAACCTTTTGTAAAACTTGTTGGTGTAGATATTTGTCAAGGTTGCAATACTAGGCCTTTGGAGCTTGTTTCAGACCATAGAGAGCCTTTTTGAGTCTGCATACAAGTTTTGCATCATTTCCAAGAATGAATCCTTCTGGTCTTCAATATAGACTTCTTCCTCTAAATCTCCATTAAGGAAGTATGATTTTACATCCATTTGGTATACATTGAATTTCTGAAAGCTAGAAAGAGCAAGAAACATCCTTATGGCTTCAAGTCTGGCAACAGGTGCAAAGGTTTCTTCAAAATCTATAGCTTCTTGTTGAGCATATCCTTTACAAACAATTCTAGCCTTGTTTCTAATGACTTCTCCATTTTCATTTTGAATATCCATTTAGTTCCTATAATATTTTTATCATGAGGTCTAGGAACTAATTCCCAAGTATCACTATTTTCATTTTTCTTAAGTTCTTCATCCATGGCCTTTACCCAACATTCATATTTGCATTTTTCATTTACATTTTGAGGTTTCAATGGAAGATAGTAATTCTAGATAGCTTGAGGTCCCTGTAACAGTTCTTCTTATCTGTACAACTACCTCTTTTTCCCCTAAAATTTGAGTTTCTTGATGATTTTTCTGAACATACCTGGACGGAGTCTTTTCTTCTACCATTATCTCTTCTTCTGGTGTTTCATTGGTTTCTTCTTCAATATCATTTTGATTTGATGTGGGAAAATAATCCCCATCTTCTTCATTGTCATAATCTTCTGTTGATTTTATTTGTTTTGGATTTTTGCATGCTTCATCAACTACAACATCAATGCTTTCAACAATTTTCCAAAGTCTTTTATTATAACATTTATATCCTTTACTTCTGGAGGAATAACCAAGAAGAATACCTTCATCTGCTCTGGATTCAAACTTACCAAGTTTTTCATCATTCCTTTTGATAAAACATTTGCTTCCAAAGACTTTAAAGTATTTTACAGTAGGAGTCTTTCCATACCAAAGTTCATGTGGAGTTTGAGTGCTATTTACCCGAACATTTGCTTGGTTGAGAATAGTTAGCGAATGTAACTTCACCCGAGAAGGTTGCAGGAGTTCTGGATTCATCTAGCATAGCTCAAGCCATTTGTTGAACAGTTCTATTCATTCTTTCTACCACACCATTTTTCCAAGGAGTCCTTGTAGTGGAGAATTCTTTTATTCCATGTTGTTCACAAATGTCAAAGAATTTATCTGAGGTAAATTCCCCTCCTCGATCAGATTTGAGGCATTTGATTTTTCAATCTGATTCATTTTCAACCAAAGCTTTGAAGGCTTGGAACTTTTCAAATGCTTCATCTTTATGCTTTAGAAGACCTATCCAACACATTTT
>APFE030366601.1:138893-184920 GCA_000404065.3 Pinus taeda
AATAAAGTATTCTTCTCCACGAGGTGACTTTTTCCTTGATGGTCCACATAAATCAGTATGGACAAGTTCAAGAGGCTTACTAACTGACCCTTCTTTTTCCATGAAGTGAACTTTTGTTTTCTTACTGATTTAACATGGTTTGCATATTGTATTTTCAGGGATGCTAATATCTAGAAGATCACAAACAACCTTGAATCTGCATGATTTTCTTATTTGAGAAAAGCTTAGATGTCCCAATCTTCTATGCCACAACCAATTTTCATCATTTTTTCTTAGATAGCACTGTTTTTGTCCTCCCTTGAGTATGTATAAGTTGTTTTGAGTTCTTTTACCTTTGATCATTGTCTCTTATGTATCAATCTCATGAACAACACATTTGTTTGATCGAAACACCACTTCATTTCCTTGATCACACATTTGACTGACACTCAACAGGTTATGTTTTAAGCCGTCTACATAACATTTCCATCTTTAACCTTTTCTTTCAAGAAAACAGAACCTTTACCTTTTATGACAGCAGGAGTGTCATTTCCAAATGAGACATTCTTTTACTTTTCTAAGGCATTATATGAGTGAAGTTTTTCTTTGTCACCTGTCATGTGTTTGGAGCATCCACTGTCAATGTACCACTGATTTTCTTGTCCTTCTGCATACAAGGCTATACCACATCTTTCTGTTTGATATTCCTTCCTTCTCCATATCTTGGGATTTAATGGTGTTTTCTCCTTTTGAGATGTTTGCCGAAATTTGCTCCTACATTCAGATTCTTCATGACCAAAGTTGTTACAGATTGAGCATTCTATTACATTTTCAAGAGGAGAAAAGTTATTATAGGAACTTCTCTTGATCCCTGTTACATTTCTTTCATTTCGTGCTTCTCTATCATTATGGTTTTGTAAGCAACGCATTGAGCAGCTTTGTGCCCAAAATTATGACATGAAAAATATTTCCCATTAAAGAAATTCCTGCGATTATTGAATCTATTAACCTGGTGATTGCAGTTTCTATTAATATTCATCTTTGGAGCAAATTGAGTATGATTTTCTTGAGGTTGGTTGTGACTTCTATTCATCCTTGGAGTAAAATGAATATGATTTACCTGGTGATCAGTTATATGCCTTTGTTGACGATTGTCATACTGTTCACTGGTCTTTGTTGCATCAAGATAGATTTTGGTGGAGGTTGACGACTTCTGTGATTGAGATGCCTCTTCAGTATATCTAAGACCTATCTTTATCAGAGGAGAACAATGAACTTTGATAATATCATTTAAAGTTTCTGATCATTTAGCAAATCTAAGATTGAGATATTTTGTTTTCTCAAGATCCTTTCTTAGACCCACAATTTCACATTCTAGTTTTTCATTGTGTTTTTCCTTTTCAGCAAGTTGGTATGTCAAGGTATCTATAATCATATCCTTTTCTTATAAACAGATTTTGAGTTTAGAGATTTCTTCATGAAGGTATTCCTCTTCTAAAGCATCCCAAAAATTATCATCGCCATAAGCCATGAGAAGTATATAATCATCACTATTAGATAAACCATCACTATCCTCTTCTAAACCATCCCAAAAATCATTGCTATCATAAGCCATGAGAAGTCTGTAATCTTGTCTAGTTTCATCTTCATCACTATTAGATAAACCATTGCTATCTTCATGAGTATAGTAACTCCTTTTATTCACAACTTTTTTTCTATTCCCTTTTGCCTATTCCTTTCCTTTTTCATATTTATCTTTATGAGGACATCTGGCAGCATAATGACCGACTCTGCCACAAGCAAAGAATTTGAAGGGTAGCTTACCTCTAAACCTTCCGGAACCCCATTGAAGCTTCTTGACAAAGTTTACCTCATCTTCTTCTTCTGAAATATGTCCTGATTCATTGTGTTCTTCCTTTCCTTTTGCTGGAGCTTTAAATACGGCTTCTTGCATATCTGATGGTCCTCCTTTTCTCATCTCAAAAGCAGTTAAGATTTCGTGAAGCTATGTCATAGTGATATTCTAAATATCCTATTTTTCTTCTATGGTAGACACTTTTGATTCAAATTTAACAGACAAGGATCTCAAAACTTTCTCAACTAAGGTAACTTCCTTTATTTCTTCACCCAAATTCTTCATACAATTAACAACCTCATCTATACGTAAGAAGTAACTAGCTATACTTTCATCACTATGCATCTTAAGAGTTTCATAGCACATTTTACCTGAGAGTCCTCTTTGTAGCTCATAACGATTTTGTCCCATATTTCTTTGGCTTATTTGAGCTGCATGACTTTGACAAACTTTGATTGTGACAGAATTCCCAATAAAGTATTGACAACTTTGGCATTCGTTTGATATTGCTTTTTACCTGCTGCATCTATAGGAATTTCTATTGGAAATGTATATCCTCCTTCCACAATTTCCCAGACATCCTTTCCAAGTGATTGTAGATAGGTTGTCGTTCTTGTTTTCCAACAAGCAAAGTTGCTTCCATCGAAGATTGGCGGTCTAATGGATCCCACACTATCTTGATTATTCATGTTGATGGATCCCCCTTTAAGCAATCAAGCTTCTTTTGAAGGACCTGCTTTGATATAAATTGTTGGAAAAATACTGAGAGGGGTGGTAAATTAGTATTATCAGATCAATAATTTTATTTCTCAAAAAGATTTATATACACTACTTCAGTGAAGTGAACTAGTGTGTACACGCAACTGTACTTAAAGAAACCAGCATATATGCAGAGAACTTGTGATTTAGAAAATTTATCATGTGTTGAGCTTAAACCAGTATATTAGAGATTTATTAGATAGTGCAGTAAAAACATAATAAAGCATCACACATAAGCAACACACATGAACACCAAGATTTAAGGTGGAAACCCAATGTGGGTAAAAACCACCTGCTGTTGTTATCTCTGTCTTCTTTTAATAATAAGAAAATATGTTTACAATCTTGTACTGGTGCTGACTCATACCACTATGCAAGATTCTACCTGCAGAAGGTTACAACCTTCTCTTGTTCTCCAACTTCTGGAAGGGAGCTACAACACCCTATCTCTTGTACTAGCCAATATGTTTACTAGTATGTAGGTGCTAGCCTACAAAAAAACTCCACTCTTCCACCAGGGACCACGTTTCATGAATTTCATACTGGATACTCCTGGATCACAAAACCACAATCTGGAGGCCACATTTCATCAAATTTTCACACTAGACCCATCAAAGCTTTTAAACTTGAACTACATCAACCAATATTTAGTTAATCTGAACAATCAGGTCACTGACACCAGAACACTATACTGAACCTAGAACCCTACATCATCATTCAAAACTAGCTGTAACCTCAAAAATCATGTATTAAAATGTATATATTACTTGGCAGCACCCAAACTGCATGTATACGCTACTTCCATTAATTGAACCTGCATATACCTTCAAAACAACTGAAAACATAAACTTTTGAATCAAGTCTGTACCAACTATCAATATATTGAATATCTACTATCAACTTTCAGAGCTTTACATAGGCAAGGACAGAGATCACTTCTTCTAACTTATAAAATCAATCAATCAAATGCCATCCTCCTTATGTATTCATTTTTTACATTTAGATCTAATAAGACTTCATTGACGGACAACTGTAAAATAACAGAATTTGATCAGATAATTCAGTCAGATTTGAAAAAGAAGCTTTTCTTTTGTATACACTACTTGAAAGAACTGAACCTGTGTGTATGTGCTCTTTGGCCAAGAAGAACATGCGTACAGTTCTGCAAATATTGACTTAGAACTTTGTTGCAATTCCAGACTTTAGACAAACCCAGATCTTGGTGGATAACGCATAAAACAGGCGCAAAACATCAGATCTAGTTTCAACCAATATCAGATCATTCGAGAATAAGTTGTTTCATGTCTCATGATCCTGATCTAACATTGGACTCAAGGTGCACATAAATATTTCAGATCCAGTCCCAAACACAACCCTGCAACATAAAATATACTTCAGATAGAAGTATTCCTTAGAATCTTATTGCTTGCACACATGGCTTAATGATCTTATCCTCCTTATATACTCTTAGGCCTTTCTTTGGTACCTTGGACCAAAACCACTTAGGACCAATACCTTGGACCAAATACCTAGGTTCAATACCTTGGACCAAGTACCTCAGACCAAATACCTTGGATCACAATAGCTTAGACCAAACACTTGGTTTTCCAATATGTATGCGCTTTTCCTCTTGTGAAAGTGCGTGTATATGTTATACGCTTCTTTTGTTCTGTTAACTCACATGTATATGCTTTTCGGACAAAGTGAACTGGAGTATACCTCTCTTTCTTCATTCTTTGGACTCTGATATGTGATCCTTTGCTGTCAACTGTGAACTGTCATCTGAGTGGGTTGCCATCAAGGACAACACCTGTATCATAATGCTAACAATTTTGGACTCATTGGAGTAGCTCTCAGAGGCATTTGAGCATTGTAAACACATATTTTAAACTTTTGAGCATAATAGAGAGACCCAAGCCATCATAATCTGGACCAAGGAGACGTATCCCAGGAGGGGTGCACTCCTTCATCATGTTCCTGATGTAATGTATTTTTTGTGATGTTCTGTACATGTTTGTGTTGTTATTCAGTCTCTTATTTATGTTAAAATTGCTCATAAAATTAACATAAAACTCATTTTTCACTTGCAAACTTCATGAATCATTAAGCACAATGAAATAATTTTGTTCTAATATGAGGAGGATCTTAGCACATCAATATAATATTCTAAATCAGACCATTTTGGTATCAGAGCACTAGGTTTTCTTTTTGGAAGAAGGATTTAACTATTTGCAAGTTTGTGTCATGCTTACAAGGTTAAAATTCAAAAGAGGAGAAGGGAATCTAGTTGGAAGCCCTGAAGTTGAGTCAAGGGGAAGGAGAGCAAGGTTGCCACAATCTCCAACACCATTTCAGCCTCAAGTTGCAGTTGAGACTCGAGAGACTATGTCTCATGAATGAGAACCTAAAAACAAAAGATGAGAATACCTTCAGAAAGGCTTTCTTTGATATGACAGAGATGGCTACAGAGGTATTGTTATTGGTCTCGTATGCTTGAAAGTGTGTCTCGTTTTATTAAGAGATGTTCATTATGTGGGAGAGTGTTTCTATGGATTTTGTAGGAGGTCTTCCATTGTTAAAAATAGGTCATGATTATTTGTATGTAGTTTTGGATAGGTTCAGAAAAATGTGTATTTTGATGCCATGTAAAAACCAAATTACAACTGAACAAACTACTTAGTTATTCTTTCAAAATGTATGGGTGCATTTTGGATTGCCCACATTCATTATTAGTGATCGATATTCTCACTTTGTTGGGAATTTTTGGTCAAACTTGTGGGGATTCATGGACACCAAATTGAAAAAGAGTACATATTTTCATCCACAAACAGATGGTCAAATAGAGGCGGTGAACATAACAATGATACATCTTCTTTGTGGGTATTACAGAAAGCATCCTAAGTTGTGGGATGAAAATTTTCACTATATTCAACATGCTTACAACCGGGCTAAGCACTCTTCAACTCAAACATCACCATTTGAGGCATGTTTGGGATACTTGCATAAATCGCCTTTGGATTTTATTTTTAGCAAAGATGTTTCTATTGATGGTCATAGAGACATAGACAAAGAAAAAAAGTTCATTGAACAAATCCAATTGTTACACCAAAAGGTTCAAGAACATCTTGAAAAGAGCCAAGGAAAGTATAAATCAAGGCACGACAAGAAGCGTGAAGATCACAAGTTCCAAGTCGGTGATGAAGTTTGGCTTCACATTAGCAAAGAAAGGCTCCAAGGAGAAGGTAAAAAGCTAAAACCAATTAGATATGGTCCATTCAAAATTTTGGAAAATATTGGTAACAATGCCTTCAAGTTGGATTTTCCTTCATATATGAGACTTTATGTTGTTGTTAATGTTGAGAATTTAAGGTTGTATGAGCCTCCTTTGATTGAATATCAAGGAGAGAACGTTCAAATTCCATCTATTAAATATTTTTCTCCATAATTCCTTGATGAGCTTCAATAAGACACTATACTTGATAGAAAAACAATGACATCCAAAAGGGGAAGTGTCGATTATCTTTGAGTGGGGATCAAGGGTACAAATCCTTCAAAATCCAAATGGATAGAGATTGGAAAGGTGAGGGAACTATACCCTCACCTGCTGAACAACTGAAAGTGACCTTTTGGGGTCCAAAAGGCTTCTAGTGGGGAGGAGTGATCAGGTGCTCAAAATTATGATAAAAAATCAAAGTTGTCAGAATGGTGTGGAACTTGAATGACTGTATAGTGCTTGTCATCTTGAATTTGGCGTAACTCATTTTGCACGAAACTAACACCATGTGCTCTTAGAATTTGATCTATTCACTTTGTCAAACATGTAAAAATTTTGCAGGTGGCTGACTGGGATGCTGGCTAGGCATCCATATAGCCTAGGTGGAAAAAGGAATATTCTCAAAATATTCTGTTGAGCTCGCGAAGACCTATTGGTCCAAGTGTTTGGGTTTGGGCCAATTAGGAGGTGACACGTGGCTAAGTCGGAGGCTGCCATGTGTCCTCCTAATGGCCAATCAATTTTTTTCTTGGTAAGACAGGTCGGAGGCTTGGCTCGACCCCACGACCTCCCACGGCATAGCGCAACATATTTCCAATCCGCCTACTCATCATGTCTTAACATGTTATGGGTTCAGGTATGTGTTAAAGTTTGCTAACCGCAAGGTTGGGAGGCAAGCGGACTTAACTGCCCCCCCATGTGAACATCGATATGTCTACCACAACAACTATTGTAGGTGCCACAGTCACTACCACTGCGACTGCCAGACAAACCACATGTGAACACTATGCCGCTAATCACTAACATTAAACCATGATCGTCGAAGGGAAGACCACCACCATTAACCGCCAGACCCTAACCATGTCATGTGACTGGTAGCGCTGACATTTTTTATAACCACCAGTGGGGTTATGGGAAAAATTAACGTCCTACAATTTCACTCGGTGGTGGGCAAAATTGTAGGATCGGTGCTAGTTTTTGAGCAATTTATGAAGAGAATAGTGGCCTAACTAGGAGAGGTCATAACTTCTCCAGTTTTCGACCAAATTGTATGAAAAAAGAGGCTAGGTAGCCATTTTTGGACATTCTGGACTTATTGGAGTAGTTTTCAAAAGCATTTGAGCATTGTAAACACATCTTTTTACACTTTTGAACATAATAGAGAGGCCCAAGCCATTGGAAGCTGGACCAAGGAGACGTAGCCCAGGAGGGATGACCTCCTTTGTCATGTTATTGTTGTAATGTGTTTTTGGTGATCTTCTGTACATTTTTATGTTGTTTTTCAGTCTCTTATTTATGTTAAAATTGCTCATAAAAACTCATTTTGCACTTGCAAAATTCAGGAATCCTTAATCACAATGAAAACATTTTGTTTCTAATCTAAGGAGGATCTTAGCATAGCAATCTAATATTCTAAATTAGTTTAGAAACACATACACAACCACATATGTAAATCAAGCATGGTCAACTAGGTAAGTTTATTAATCATGAGCATTACATTGTCTCAATATGAGAATCAATTATGGTCAACCATGGTGAGCCATGGTCCAACATTATATTGTGACAAAGATTGTTTCAATATGTAAATCAACCATGCTTAACCATGTTTATTTTAGAATTTATAATATTTATCATAGGCTTTATATACCTTGGTTTATAATATTTATCTTATGGTTTATCATAGGATTTTCTTGATATGAAAATCAATCCTCGTCAACCATGGTCAATCATGGTCAACCATGGTCCATTGTCACATTGTGACAAAGAATGTCTCAATATGAAAACCAACCATGGTTAACTATGGTCAAATGTCGCATTGTGAAAAGATTGTCTAGATATGGAAACCAATTATAGCTAGCAATGGTAAACCATGGTCCAATGTCTCATTGTGACAAGGATTTTCTCAATATGAAAATTAGCCATGGTCAACCATCTTTATTTTGGGGTTTATAATATTTATCGTAGAGTTTATATACCTTGGGTTTATAATATTGATCCCTCAAGATTAATATTATTCCCTTGGGGTTTTAGTATTAATCCCTTGGGTTTATTAATCTAAGGGTTGATATTCCAAGGGTATAATATTATTTATGGGGTTTATTATATTAATCATAGGGTTTATAACCATGGTCAACCATGGTCAACCTTAGTCCAACGTCACATTGTGACAAAGATTGCCTCAATATGAAAATCAACCATGGTCAACCATTGTCAACCATCGTCAACCATGGTTAATCATGGTCAGTTACCATGGTTCAATCACTTTATGACCAAGATTGTCTCATTATGAAAATAAACCATGGTCAACCATGGTCCGACATTGCATTATGACAACGATTGTCTCAATATTAAAACCAATCATGACTAACCATGGTCCAATGTCTAATTGTGACAAAGATTGTCTCAATATGAAAATCAACCATGGTCAACCATGTTGATTTTAGGGTTTATATATGTTGGGTTTATAATATTAATCCCTTGGGCTTAATATTATTCTCTTGGGTTTATAATATCAATCCCTTGGGTTTATTAATGTAAAGGTTCATATTCCTCAGGTATAATATTATTCATGTGGTTTATAATATTAATCCTAGGATTTAATATAAATCCATTCGATTCATAATCATGGTCAACCATGGTCCAATGTTACATTGTGAGAAAGATTATCTCAATATGAAATTCTACCATGGTCAACCATGGTCCAACGTCGCATTATGACAAATATTGTTTCAATATGAAAATTAATCATGGTTAAGCATGGTCGAATGTCGCATTGTGACAAAGATCGTTTCAATATGAAAATCAATCATGGCCAACCGTGTTGCTTTTACCGTTTATAATATTTATCATAGAATTTATATACCTTGGTTTAAAATATTTATCTTAGGGTTTATCATATGATTTTCTCAATATGAAAATCAACCATGATCAACCATGGTCATTCAAGGTTAACTATGTTCAACCATGTTCAACCATGGTCCAACGTTGCATTGTGACAAAGATTATGTCAATATGAAAAGCAAACATGGCCAATCGTGTTTATTTTAGGGTTTATAATATTTATCTTAGGGTTAATTGTTTTTTGGTACAAATTTTTGGACTTTCCAGTGTCAGAATCCGACGGAAAAAATTGAGGTGAAATCTTGATATTATTTATTTAAACTAGTTTTTTGACTGTATATATGGATTCAACACCCTAAAAACCCTAGGGCATTTCAATTGTGCAGGGGTTACCCATCAAGCTCATGATTTCAATAAATTTTTGCTGGATTTTAGAGAAATTAGACTGGAAAAACCCACCATAAAAGCTTCCAAAAATCCTCTCTAAAGACAACTCGTAGGGTTTATATAGCTCGGGCTTATTATATTAATCCTTGTATTTAATATTATTTCCCTTGGGTTTTATTAATCTAAGGTTCATATTCCTAAATATAATATTATTCATAACGTTTATAATATTAATCCTAGGATTTAATATAAATCCCTTAAATTTACTAATAATATCAAGATTTATTAAGTTATTGATAATATCAATCATATTATTATAATATAACAATAATTAATAACTATATTTATTATTTATAATTATTAATAATTAATATTAATATTATTAATTATCCATACTTAATACTTAATATTTAATCATTTATAATTATACTAATTTTTATTATTAATAATTAATAATTAATAATTAATATATACGTACTTTTAATTTTTAATTATTTTAATTATTTATATTATTTATTTATTGGTTATTAATCGTGTTTAATAATAATAATAAATTATTATTAACAATAAATAATAATAAATGTAGTTGATATATGTTTATTAGTGTTTATCAACCATATTTATTAATATAAATGTTGCTAATTTTAATATTAACATGTAAAAAAAATAACGAAATTAATAAATACAAATAACGATCTTTCGGTACTCCAATCATTTTAATCGGAACATATAATTTTTTCCCAAAATAATGAAATTGAATATTCTCAATAACGTTATTGACTTTTTTAATTATTATTTCAATAATACCCAAAAATAAATTGAATTATTCAATCTGCATAATAAGATAGGATAGATTTTGTTATCTTTTATTCCATAAGTGATACCAATCACCTTATTACTCACTATTTTTATTTTAAAGATTCCTACTCCCCATCATTGGTATCATTTTACAAATGGTTAATCATCACATTTCTTTCTTATCTCCTGGATAACATACCGTTGTCTTCTGCTTCTTTTCATGTCATTATTAAATTCGAAGGATATGCAAATAAATAAAACAAAACGTATACATTGTCTTTCATTCCACATTAATAGTCAATTAATGTACCAAGAAGATATAAGTTTATAAGCTTATGATGACTCATGAGTCGTTATCGTGAAGCTATACTTGTCTAGTTTTTGGTGACAATTTTGTCGAGGCAGTGATATTTTGGTTTGGAATTTAGTGATTTATAAAAAAATAAAAATTGAAATTGAGAATATTTGAATTATTTTTTAATATTAGAAATGAATAGTGTCAATGGAAATAATATTTGACTTGGCAACCGCTTTCCTATTTACGTGATTGATATAATGTGAACCATTTTGTATTTAATGTCCTTTGGGTCTCTTTCATATTTATCGTCATATTATTCTATTGAAAGGACTGAGAATTGGGTTAAAAATAATGATGAGAAGAACATATAAAATGCACATTCTTCCTTTCCAACCTCCCAATTTCCCTCTTTCCCTTTGGTGTCCATGGTTTTTCCTATTAAATATTGCATCTTCTCATCAAAATAAAACAAGTCTTATCATAAAAATAAAAAACAAAAGCTCATCATAGATAAGAAATATTTTATTACAACGAGAAACTTTTGGATATTAAATTGCATTATGAGCATCCTCTTAACTTTACACAGCGTGTCAAACCTAACAATTGACACAACTTTCAACAACAACCACCATTAAGCTATGGACAAAAATTTCAGTTCCTCTTATATTATATTATGTGGTTGCTAACTAAAGGGTTAATGTGTCCATGTAAGAAGGCTACAGTTTCCGGGGTTGACCTACCATACACATAAATGACATTGAGTGATATATGCATCCATGGTAAACAACAACCCACTTCTAGATAAGAGGTAGATACTCATTTTAATTAATTAATTTTTTATTTCAATCTTAGACTTTTATTAATAGCAAAAAGATTATAAAGATAAAATTTTATGTCTTTAATGTTTCGATTTATATATATAAAAGATCCTTGGAATTACATCCAAAAAACAAAAATTATGATTGCTAAATCAAAGAGATTAACCTGAAAGATACAACAATTGTGACATAACAAAATTACATAAGTAGAGATAGTTACGAACAGCTGGAAATGGACTATAAATTTAATGTTCAAGAAAGTAGACATAATAGACATGCTAGTCCAGAATGATAATTGGAGAGAGAAGAGGAGAGTTTTCATCTGTAATGTGCAAAGGCAGAACAATGTTCACAGGTGGAAGATTGATCACTACATCCTCAGCTTGGTGATCATTTCATTTTGTCCTTAAGTAAGAAACCATGAACTTTTCCACTCTGTTCAAGCGGACCACTATATCATCAAGGTCATATCTAATGTCCCACATAATTCTCTTGATATCCGCTTGTCTGGAAAAGAGCTTGTAGTTATCCACCTGTTTGTCTTGTATTACCATGCTAAGTAAAGTTTCCATCTGCTGTTGTAGGGTGATGGAATGGAGAAAATGCATTCTTCTCTTCTTGAATTTCCTAGGATCAGGAACTTGTTTCAGATAGTTGCCACTAATTTCAGAATCAAAATGGTACATTCAGTCCCCAAACTCACTTGCTTCCAAGTGCAAAATCTCTTTTATGATTTCTAGTGAGTAGGATTACCCACCCTAATGGAGTCTCAATTCTTGTTAAAGTCATAAATTATTGGTACATATGGCTTATGGGTTGTTGGATATACCCTTGGTGTTATGGTGGAAGCCTTTAGGTTTGATCTTGGGCCTCGCCCAAATTATTCCAGTGAGTTACCAATTCACCATGGTGAAAAAAAAAACTATAATCCTACATAAATGTGATCCTTTAATAGTTTCAATGACATTAATGCACATTTTTTACTCATGTAACTTGGTTTTCCCATTGGTCTATCTCTCACTAAACAAAAACAATCTTTACTAGGGAATGGTAAAAAAAAATCCACTTTAATTACATTTCTCTCTTTGAGAAGATGTTTACTAATTTTATGTTTAGAATGAATTTATTTATATAGATATTTTTTTTTCTATGTGGTTTACGAATCCCAGAGATCAGTGACCATTGTGTCCATGAAATATTTGTACAAGGAAGATCCACCCAAAGGGATCGATTTTTGTTGGCTCAACCACAGAGCCTCACCTCGAAAGTGTCAAGAGAATTGAACCAATAACCTATCAATAACAAATTTCTTTAACAACAAAAAATCAACCAATTGAACTAACCCTCAAAGCTATTACGTTCTCTTTGTTATGCACTTGACCTACAAGAAAACCAAAATACCAGAAATATGAAATAATATGGTCTGAAACACAAAAATATCGCATGAAATGAGACAAGTTGCAAAGATATTTTCCCTTTGTTGCACTGGCATACATTTCATTCAAATACAAAAGTAAGAATGTCATTCTTCATGCTGGTCCAAAAGAAAGAGTGGCATGCTCATCAATAAGTCTTCTGAAAGCTTGAATATCCTCCGACCATAGAGGAGTGTAGCTCTTCCAAGATGCGGGTTTTAAGGGTGGAGGTCGGGGATTACACTATCCAATATTTGTAGCGAAGAGCCTCATCCTTCCACAGGTAGTCCACTGAGGAATTAGGATATTCTCTTAATCTATTAATGAGCTAGGACAGAGAGGGGTGGGAGATCCATTCATGATGGGCCTCTTCAATCCAATTGAGGATGGGTAGAGAAAGGGATAAAAGGGCACCCTCATCCTGAAATTGGCACAATAAGGCATTGGCCACTACATTGTCATGCCCCTTCTTGTAAATTATGTCATAATCATATCCCAACATTTTTGTTAGCCATTTACTTTGTTTTGGCGGTGATAAACATTGATCGAGGAAATATTTTAGGCTATGATGGTTAGTGCAGATTTAGAAACGACATGCCAATAAGTATGGTTGCCACTTGTCTACCACATGTAATATGGCCATCATTTCTTTCTCATATATAGAGTGACCAAGATGCTTTCCATTGAGTTGTTGACTCATGAAATTCAATGGTCTACCTTCCTGCGTTAATATTGCACCAATGCCTGTACTTGAAGCATCACACTCAATCACAAAAGGTTTTGTAAACTCTAGTAGGGCCAATACTAGAGTGGAGCACATGACCTGTTTGAGAGCCAAAAGGCATGCTGAGTTGCGTCAGTCCAAAGAAATGAATTTTTCTTGATAATATTAGTGAGGGGCTTGACATTGCATCCATAATTGCAGACAAATTTGTGATAGTAGCTCGTGAGACCCAAGAATCCCCTCAAACTCCTCAAGGTTTTTAGTTGGGGCTGGTCTTGCATTGGTTGAATCTTTTTCGGGTCAACCCTTACTCCTTCACAACCCACAATGTGTCCCAAATATTCTACTTCTTCCATGCCAAAGGAAAACTTGGATAATTTGACAAATCATTTATGATATTGAAGTAGGTGCAATACTTGTTCAACATGTTGACGGTGAGTGTCCCATGTTATGTTGTAAATGAGAATGTCATCCAAAAAGACCAGGACAATTTTTTTGAGATAAGGTTTCAGAAGGTGGTTCATGAGGCTCTGAAAAGTGGATGGAGCATTACAGAGCTTAATTGCATGACCAAGAATTCATAATGGCCTTCATGAGTTCGAAAGGTTGTCTTGGGAATGTCCACTTCCTTCATTCGTATTTGGTGATAACCTGAGCGAAGGTCCATGTTGGTAAAAAATTTGGCACCATGCAATTCATCATGCAGATCATCAACTACTGGGATAGGAAATTTGTCCTTGATGATGAGCTTGTTAAGGGCCCTAAAGTGTGGACAGATGCATCATTCACCTTTTTTCTTTATAATCATGACCACGGAGATGAATAATGGTTGGTGGTGGGTCAAATAACACCAACTTCGAGGAGTTTCTTGATGATTTTTTCAATTTCATTCTTTTGGGAAAAAGAATATCGATAGGGGTAGACATTTGGCGGCTCGGTACCCAAGAGAAAAGGGATGCTATGATCATGTCACCCCTAGAGGGTGGGAGCTCCTTAGGTTTGTTGAAGACCTGCTGGTGGTGATCTAATACATGTTGCAAAGAGAGATGAATGGGAGGAGGAGTGGATTCAATGGCATGAATGGAATTAAATTGTGTTATTATCCCATGATGACCCTTTTTTAAAAGCTTCTCCATTTAATGTGAGTTGATGATAGTAGGAGCACCTATCTATAATCCCCACAATGTATGAGTTTGGCCATTCTACTTAAAGCTCATATATAACTCTTGGAAGTCCATTGTGATATGGCCTAGTGTGCGGAGCCATTTAGCACCAAGGACGATGTCACAATCACCCATTTCAACGGAAAACATGTGGGTTTTGAGGTAATAATCCCCCATTTGAAGCTTAATATTTTCACAACGGCCTTCACATTTCATGGTCCTATAATCAATGATAAGGACTTGTGAATTAGATATCGCCCTGACAAAGCAATGAACTTCTGCTACTCTCTTCTTAAAAAAGTTTTGCATGTTGCCACTATCAATCAACACCACTACTAGTTGATGTTTAATAAAACCTCATATTTTCAAAGTCCGAGGAGAGGAAATGTCGGCTAGGGCATGGAGTGAGATAACCGGATCATTTGGCACAACTAGAGTATCAATGTTCAAGAATGTTCAGGGTTCACCCTCTACTTCCTTAGTCACTTCAATGGACATAACTTCATTGGTGGAGTTGTTTTCAGTAGCGTCAATTTGAAAGAATTTTGGTTCCTTGCATTTATGTCATGGGAAGTATTTTTCATCACAATAGTAGTAGAGTCCTTGTTTCCTTCTTTTGGTTATTTCTGCTAGTGACATGTTTTTAACCTAAAGTGTTTGGGTGGGGCCCCTAGTTGGGGTGGGATGTGCTCGTGCTATGAAATTTGGACGATTGGATTGGGAATTTAAAGCAACTTCTACCTCTAAGGCCTTATTGCATCCTTCCAACCAAGTAGTTGGGTGATTCATTCTGACATGGGCTTGGATAGCTTCCTTTAAACCATTGATGAAACATTTCAAGTAAAAGGCATCTCCTAGTCCTTTAGTCTAGATGGCCAATTGTTCAAAGGTTGGATGACCTAGAAAGTGAGATTCTCGAGCAAAACGATGACAAATGGCTTTGGAGAATATGTTCCAAGTTGGCCTCCATGGATATCATTTTTGATGCAAATACTACCACTTCCATTGCTTTTGGTCCAAGTAAAGAGCTCCCACATGTAGTTTAGTTTCATCTTCCAATATATTGTTATGGCATAAATCTTGTTCCATTTTTGTCACCCATACTGCGGGGTTAGAGCCATCAAATTTCTACATGTCTAGCTTGGGTGTCCAATGGCTCAAATATTGATTACCTCCATGGAAATGAATTTGATGGATGGATTCTCCTTATACGTATGTGTCAACACTATGTTCTTCCCTTATGGGTTCGCAATACATTTGCAAGGAAATCAATGTTTTTGTGATGTTGTCGATGGATGCTTGGAATTTATTGAGTCTTTGCTCGAGAGCTTCAACCCTCTCTACTACCTTCTCTGTAGCCATAACTTGAGACCTGGTACCATACATACACTAGCCCTGGTCAAATCTTGAGCTTACTTAAGAGTAGTATGGTTGTAAAGAGGGAAACCTCAGGAGTCTAATGATGTGGGTCAGTTGAAGCTATGCTGAGAAAAATTTGGGACTGCATGATAATCGATGGCTTACAGGTGAATTGTACCACTGTGATCAACTCGTCATCCTTAATCTTATGGGCTAAGTCTCTTGTAAGCATCCTGAGCTAGACCCATAATTTTTTTTTTTACTCCAAAAGGATTTTTACTCCTAGTTGATTAATACTGTAGTGTTCGAATTCCAAAAAGCTTAATACTGCCAAATATCCTACGAAAATTGGGCGTGGACTCTAGTAACAAATACCCCAAGGTCTTGTTACTACAGAATGTGCTGTGACAATCTAATCTGGATTATGGCAACCAAAACCGTCACTACATAAACAGTTTGATTTGTTATGTGAAAATCCCAACTGTTGAATTTGATTTGGATAGTAGTGGCAGAACCCCAACTGTTAGATCTGATATGGACATCGATGGTCGAACCCCAAATACTGGATCTGATCTGGAACGAAAATTTAAGGGGCGATATTTAGATAGTTGAGGGTACTATGGTCTCAAAGGAGTGTCAGGTGCTACGAATCACAATATATGTAGGGGTCCAACAATAGTACTCGACCTAATATTTCAAGGTGTTAACTAAGGAGGATTGATCATACCCTTAATTGTACTACTTGAATACCCTATTTTACATGTGAGTAATCTCCCCGAGTGTTGTTCTTAGTGCACTGTAGAAGCAAGATGACCGGCGGATTATCTAAGATTAGGTTTCAGGTTATCTTAGGGGGGGGCTTCTGATATACCCAAGGGTACGTGGAAGTGCAGTCTGTGCACAGTTCTATCTAATGTGCTATTACTTGAAGGGGTACCCACATGGGTTACAATGGAGCCCAACAAGCGTGACCACCTCTTGTAGTTCTTGCTTGCATGCCTCCACAAATCTACAGGTATGTGCGATCAACGAGAGATCCCTTGGTTGAAAGACGCTGAAACACGTCTTTAGCCTAAAAACATTCTATGAAAATTTTAGGTACAACTGGCCCTGGAAATTGCTCTGATGCCACTTGTTATGCACTTGACTTGTGAGAAAACCAAAATACTAGAAATATGAAACAATATAGCCCGAAACACAGGAATATCACATGAAATGAGACAATATGCAAAGATATTTTATTATTCAAAAGCATAATACAATGTTCACTTGCCTCTTCGAGGGGGAAACCTCCAATATAGCATAGCTCAATTACAATAAGACTCGATGATTCTTCCCTTGATATATATGATTATTTATAGCTTTATGACATCCAAAACCCTAACTACTAGTGGTCCCTTTCATTATACGGGTTAACCACTTTATTTATTAACTATGGCCCGTTTATAACTAATTGTGGTCCCTTTCCTATAATGTGGGTCAACCACTTACAATTATTATTAATGCAGATAACCTCTTATGGGATGTATTGACTCAACTCAGGCTTTATTGACTCATCTAACTAACTATGACTTTGACTAGGCCCCTTAGGCTTATTACATAAATAAAGGGGTTAGGGATGGACCATAACACTATTTTTGTTAATAAGACAATGTGATTTTTGAATCATATTCTATGATATATGGATATTATTTTCTTCTAATATTTTAAAGATATTTTATCCTGAGATGAAATTTAAGATGAATCTAAATATGGGTATCTGTTTTTTTAATACAAATTGTTAAAAAAAAACACTAATTATATTTAAAAATTATGCTTACATTTTATTTTTTCAAATATAAATATATTTTCCTAATTTATTATAATGATAATAATCTTTATTCATTATAATTTCAAAAAATTATTCAAATAACATCCTCAAATAAGCTATAAAAACTAAAATTCATAGACAATGTGGTTTCAAAGTTAATTAACTAAAAACAACAACTTCATATAAGCATATATCCTATGATATAGCACAACTTATTTTATTTAAGTCCTTTTAAATTATGAAATTTTAATTATAGGAACCAACCTATTGAAGACACCAATCCCCACTACTGCAAATACTCATAACCACCATATTACATCACTGAGTATGCTTACTACTTTTTCCTTCACCGGGTCTACTTGTTGGTTTTATATTTACTAGGTCTTCTTGTTGCTTCTACCTTCACTAGGTCTATTAGTTGCTTCTGCATTCACTAAATATGCTTGCTACTTTTATCTTCACTAGGTTTGCTTGCTTTTTTTCCCTTCATTAGGTCTAATTGTCCAAAACCTTTCTTTTCTTTTCCTCTTCCCACGAATGTACTTGTACAACATGCTACATATCCAATTTTGAAAATATAATTATGAAATTTTTACCTAAGGCACTTCTATATGTCTCTTGATATTTTTGAAATTTTCATTATCTGAAAAGTCCAAGAAAATAAGTTATAGCAAAAGTTCCAAACTAGCCTGTTTGAACTCATTTCAGGACTATTCAGTAACCCTAACTTTCATATAGCATATCTCTAAAATTATAGTGAACCAAAACATAAAATTTATATTTCAAGTACCTATATCTATATATCTATATATATATGTGTGTGCGTGTGTGTGTGTGTGTGTGTGTGTCTTATTGCTCTCCTACAAATTTCATAGTCTAAAAAAATAATGTCAAGCTAGCATGTTTGAAGCATAATTCAGGAGCATTTAGGAATCCTAAATTCCTTAGAGAACGTCTCCAATTATTATAAAAAACCAAAGTCTCAATTTCTAACACAAGTACATGATGATCTTGCCTCCAGCTCCTCAAAGTTTCATGGTCTGAAACATCCTAGAAGAAAAGTTATAGTGAAAATGCAAATATGACTTGTTTACTCCACAAATCACATTTTTGCTCCATATTTAAGACCCAAGAGTATTCTCCAATTTTTTTTGCACACCTTAAATCTCTTCTTGGATGGATGGTATTTAAATGCACTCTCCTATCCTTTATTTATAGTGTTTCCACATTCACTTATGGTGCTTACTTAAAAAAATGGTTGAGACAATGTGTACTTACTTCCTAGGATGACCTGACATAATATTTCATATCTCCTCATTCATATGAAGTTTGAGGGAGTTCCATATACCATTATAAATAAGTTAGAACAATATTTTTAACCATATATACTATGTTCCCCTTTGAGCTAGGTGTTTAGAGTAAATATTCCTTCAAAGATAGAGTATACAAATTGGGCATCAAGAAAAAACGAGTTATCCAAACAATATTTCCAAAAATCTTCATCTTGCAATCTTTATCTTGGACATATGTAGTCTCCCCCTATCTTTTACATCAATGAAAACAATATTTCCATTAACCTCCTCCTAACTTTGACGTTCTTTATCTCCCCCTAACTTTTACATCAAATGACAAAACAATGTTCAACAAAACCATTATCAACCATACTTAACCATATTTGTTGATTGGCATTATGTTACAACTTAATGGTTGATTAGTGGGGTAGCATCAACCATGGGAAACCAAAGGAAACCATAGTTAAGCATGGTAAACCATATTCGACCATTCTTATTGGGTTATGACTAATGGGCCTCCAAAATAGGTAAATCACAAGGCCCATCAATGCACTCCTAAGCACATAAAAACTATACTAAACCCACATTTTGCACTTAATAATACATTGTCCTAGCTTAATGGGTTCTTAGAAGAGTCAATGAGGTTTTTCATATTTTATGTGCCTTAATATGTTTTTTGTTCAAGATTTTAAGAGATATTGCACGGATTTTAAGAGATCAGGAACTAGAGATATTCTTAGGACTTTTTCTCTGCAACAAGAGAGCCTTAACTCAGTAATATGAGGGAATTTAATGCCCCTTCTTATTGATGTGAGGTGGACTATAATAAATATCCCCTTTTCTATGGATTTTGGAGGGAACTGTAGTCCTCCTCTCAAGGAGGTTGCTCCCCACTCATTGTATAAATAAGAGGCTTGAGTATCCTAATAGACAAGTAGAGAAGAGTGTGAAGAATAGGAGGAAATACTAGATTTGTATTTCCAAGCGAGTTTTCCAATTCTATAATGTGAAAATAGTTTTCCAGTTAATGAAAGTATTTTTCTATTTCAACTCTTTCCTTTCCTCTAAGAACTCTGAGCATCGTTGGGCTAGGCCCACCCCAGGAGCTCTAGAGCCCTCCCATAATTTTTTTCAATATTATACTTTTATTTATTTTTGCAACATTTCTAAAAGTTACATTTCATAACACTCATGCATGGTTAAATATAATATTTTTATGAACAACTCTTTCTTATAGGTTATTTTTGCATTTGATTATAGTAGTAACACTAGTTAATTTCTTTTCAAAATATTCATTTACTTTATTTCTCTTGTTGTTACACATTTACTATTCATTATTTTCTTTTGTTTTGTAACCAATTTTGCAGCGATAGGAAACACACAAAGTTTAGTTTTTCTAGGGTAAATTTGCACCAAGTTGTCTTGAATATTTAATTGGGTTGATTTATCATTTTCTAACATTTCTATAACTTCCTTATTTCTCTAGCCTACATTTTTCTTGGTTTACATGCTCGTTGGAATGTCTCCTGTAGCAAAACAAGGACTCATGTAGCAGCCTATAACCAAACCTCCATTCTCACTTGGATTCACAATAAATTAATGGTTTGACTTCTTTAGCATATTAAAACACTCCCGAAACAAAAATAATGGAACTTGGAAGTATAGAGAGCTCGTATATGCTTTTGTTAACTTGATTCACAAAACCACTTTTCCTTGAAAATTAGGGTTTTGAAGTCATAGTCTTTCATTTCAACATTGTTCTTTGCCTTTCCTTGTATATAGAATAGAATTGTACAAGTGTAATTTCCATTTATTGAAGACAATATAAAAGCGTGCAAGTGTTCTTTATTCCATTGCAAATAGCTTAGGTTTGCATGCCATTTTCCTTTCAGTAAGTCATTTTTTGTAATTGTATTTTTCTGTAGCATAGATTAGTTAACTCAGTCTTTGTACATTTAGCCTTCATTTCGATGCTTCCACCTACATAAAAATTAGCAAGAGAAAATTATATTACATGTTGCACATATAGTTCCAACCCATCTTAAGTTTGTACAAACCTTGGGTTGATAATTAAAACTAAGACCCTTTGGACTTGCAGTGTTTTTTTTGCAATATTGAGGGCCATCACTTTTTGGCATCGTTGTCGAGAAGGTTCAAAGTATGTACAACATTTTTCTTTAGTTGATTTTCTCTTTCTTTCTTTTCATCTCCCACAAAAAGGAAAAAACATATTAGCATCCTTTTTTCATAAAATATAGAAAAGAAAAATATTTTTTTCTTTTATGCCTCGAAGAATTAGGGACAACATAGGAAAATTTCTACCAAGAACCCCCACTTCCACTAGAAACCAACCCTTTTTAGTGACTATGAGCCTATTTCCCTACCCACAGGGACCTTTGAGGCCATTTTTGGTAAGCAAGCGAGGATATTTGAGTAGCTTGTAGAAGGAGAAATACCTTCATACCCCACCAACACTATAACTAAATATAGACAGCCAAAAAAGTGTCCATTAGATAAATAAACGAAGAGGATAAAATGAAAGAATTAACGCATCTACGCTCCCACACTTTTGTGGTTTGATTACATAGTATCCTAAGACTTTCATTTTTGAGTTTGATGTTGTATGTTGGAATTATGATTACACCACTAATGAGAAGAATCTCAAGTTATTTCCTTTCACCCTAAAGGATGCATCCTTTTGATGGGTCATGATCTTAGAAGGAAATAACATCACCACATGGGAACAATTGTAGAAATATTTCAAAAAAAAATATTGAATTACTATAGTGAAGGGATACCAAAGATGAAATATTTAGAATGATCCAAGGAGAAAATCATTCTCTGGAAGACTTTCAGGAGAGATTCTAGTTGAGTTATAGAAGAGTGCATAATTGCGCTTTGGATCTAGACTCCGTAAAACCAGTTATACTACAATGAGTCAAGGAATATTTAATGGAAACAATCAACTTGTTGACCAATGGAGATATATACTAGCTCACTTATGGTGGAATTAAACAAGTATTCAAAAATCATTCAAGAGCCACTAGAAAGAGAGATAGAGCAAGCAAAAGCTCAAAAATTTCTACCTCCTCCTCCACGATTACTAAAAATGAAATAGGAGGTATGTTAGAGGACTTGAAGACTAAGATATTACATATAATTTCCATGTAGATGGACACCATAAAGATCAAAATAAAATAGGATGAAGCAGAAAAGGAATTAGCCATATTTTCCCTCAATGCACTAAAATACATCCTAGGAATGAATGTACTTTAAATATCACAAAATTATGCTTTGTATGTGAGGAGAACCATTCCATTGATAAATTTACATATTCTACATGTATGAAGGCTATGTAACAAGGAGCATAAGGGAGTATGTAGTAGTTGTGCTTTGTGAATCAAAAGAGGTCACAAGCTCCAAAGCAATTCCAACAAGGTATGAAATTCCCGTCTCCTTTCAATACTAATTATAATACTCACGATCAACCTGTTGTCGCTATGACAATGACCCTTCAAAAGTGATTCCTAATGGTGGGTGTGGAGCCTGATTATCTTCTATATTCAAAGGTTTCAGCCAGATGTATACCCTAGGAAGACTGTACACCCCTCCACGCAGGGGGGACTTGTCCCCCCCACAGGGGTTCGTGGGCCAGCGGTCCCCTGGTGGGGGTTCGGGGGAAGCGCCCCTGAAGCTAAAAATAGATGTAAAATTGCCTTGTAAAAGTCTAGTAATTTCTAGTCAATCTGGGCCATTCATTAGGCGGATGATCTGACGGTAGAAGTTATGTTTAGTTTAGGGTTTTTTGCCCTAGAAGGCAACCCCTCACTATATATATGAGGGAATTGTATTGCATCTATGTATATCTGTATTCTAAGTGTGGAAGAGAGAGGAGATTGAGAGCGAAGAGGTTGTTACAGCGGATCTACTGTAGGTTGTATCTCTTCAGTTTATTGGATAATATAAAAGGAAGGATTGGTTATTTCTCCGTGGACGTAGCCCAAACTGGGTGAACCACGTATATCTGTGTCTCTGTTGTTTTGTGCGTTTTCTGTGTTTATATTTCTGCAATATTTTATATGTTCCATTGCTCTGTAATATATAATTTTCTAACACCTAATTCAATTTTGGAGCCTACATGAATTGTCATTCCAAGCTACCTAGTGTTGTCACGATGTTTTCTTGACTACCCTAGTGTTTTCCCTAAGTGTCATTTCCTCCTAAGTCAATGTTTTCCAAGTGTTGTCACCTTATCTTTAGGAGCGTTTGTGTGATATTACCCAAAGATAGGATAAGGCATAACTTTTCTTGACTTAGTAACTAGCTTTGTCCAACATGCATCACACACATAAAAGCAGGAAAAAACACATTTTTTCTAACAAAAGCACACTCTTTTCACACAACAGTTATAAGAGGACCTGGTGGATGAAACTGTGCCTCCTTGAGCAACAGCGCACTCCAAGATGGCATGCATTACGATCTAGTTGAGCATACTGCTGAGTAACTATGCCCTAGTGAAGTGCACTCCTTTGGCTCAGTGAGTGCGTGCTCCATTCAAGCACACTCCTTCAGCTCAATAATTGTGCCCTCTTCATCCTCATGTGTGCACTTTCCTTATTGCATGTGGTTGCGCTCCTAGAAATTAAGAGCCCACTTCACTTAATTTAACTAACTCCCTCATCTGTTGAAAAGTAGTGAACATGCATGACCCAGTTTTCAAAGTAATATGTTTATAATCAGCTCAAATAATATTTTATTTCACACAATCATTCTCATTCTGGATGAGCACACTTCTTTGGATCTCAGAGCTCCTCATCCATCTTCTTTACAATCAATTTTTGCATGGAAAATTTCTTGGTTGCTTTTAGTGTTTTTGTTATCATTCTTGTTTGTTTTACTGGTGTTTTTTCCCATTATCCCTAGTACAAGTCTCATTATTCTGTTGCAGGTTTTTTTTCTTGTGACTGTTCATTAGGGGACTTTTGAGGTATAAAATGGGCCTCCTAAGGAAATTATAAAGTAATATTGGAAATAATAATATAAGATTAGATTACATCATCAAATTTTAGAGGGAAAAAATAAAAAACTATTTTTTCAACTTATCTCCTTATGGGTTTACTCAAATTCCGAGCATAAACGCTCGTTGGATACAAAATTTGATTCCTCATCCAAGGAGTACCCATGTTGCATACTTCCAATGGTTCCTACTAAACAGAAAATGAGAAATACATGAAAAACATGATTGCAATCATGTTTTTTCGTGTATTTCTCATTTTTCGTGTAGTAGAGTCCAACAAAAGTATGTAACATGACTACTCCTTGGATGAGGAACTAAATTTTGCATCCAATGAGTACTCCCACTTGAAATTTGAGTAAAAACTTAGGGAGATAAGTTGAAAATATGAGTTGAAAAAGTAGTTTTATTTATATTATTATTTTTTTAATCTTTTTACTTTTTTACTCCAAAAATGGTGAATCATCCCCCATGGTTGACATCATCATCTTGAATCCTATTTGTTCCTATAAAGTTTATTTTAGTTGTACATTTTTCTTAGGAGGCCCATTTTAGACCTCAAAATTCCCCTAATGTGCATTATGTAACTCTTCACATTCTGGGAATGATTGCGACAAAGTCTATAAGTATTTGCAGATCCTCCCCCTTAGCATTCTAGTCATTTCATCTTGTTGTTGGAATTGTTTAAGTTGTTCTTGAGCCATTTCAAGAAAGAGAGCACTTCTGGAAACAAAGGCCTTGTTGTCTTGGAATGTTGCACCCCCAAACATCAAGCCACCCTTGATCTTAGAAATTGTGCCCTCCTTGAGTGCATGGTGTATTATGAAGAAACATCAGGAAATATTTTTCCTTCAGAATTCCACCCTGCAGCCTCCTCAATTTTCTTGAGCGCATAACATAAATGGAAGGCTTAAGTTTGACCCCTTTGTGCTTCGAACTTGCACCATGCGCCCTCTTTGGCTTCCCTAGAGTGCAGAGCGCACCCTGAACCAATGCAGGCATCAGAACAATAATGCTTGGAGATTACTAAGAGTGTTATTCTACAACATGTGATTGCACCAACAAAAGTTCACATGAAATTGTCATGGCCATGGAATAGTGTATAATCCAGCTCCAGATTTATATTAACAAAAGCATTGGAGGTTAAGATGCAGTTTGTGGTTGAGCTGCCAATCTGTGTAAAAGTCATAGCAACGAAGTTAAAAGCATGGAATTCATACATCATCAATGACCTCCATGAAGAAGAAACTGATTTATCTATTTGAAATTAGTTTGTCTTATTAGGATTTTTGTCTTATATATCCATTGTCATATATATATATTTTCTTTTGTAATAAGTTTAATGTAATGGAGTCCAAGAGACACATGTGGGATGTGAAAAGACACATGTGGAATGTAAAACGTCATATATATAATGTGTAAGGTTATATGGAATCCCATAGGTCTTAGAAGCTAAAAATTCATGAGGAAACTCAAAAGTCATTATCATTTGTTATAAATAGCTCCTCATAACTCAAGTAAAGCGCTTGGATTCTTAGAGTTTTTCCTTGGCTTTTCTTGTATTGCATAGGAGGTAAATCATTCTTTGAATAATCAAGTTGTGGCTTCATGTTCCACTTCTGGATCTAGTGTTTCACCTATGTAACCGTGTATTTGGAACCTTTTATTGATAATCAAAAGCTCCTCGAGCCAACACTTCTTCATGCATGTATAGTGAATGTAGTAATACTATTATTGATATGTTTGTGGTATATGTTGGCATAAAACTTACTAATACTAATGAACTATTTAGTTACTAAGATATAGATATTGTTGAATAAGTGTTATTATTCTTTTACAATTGTTGTCTATATTCCACTCATAGGTCTTTCTTAGGATAATACTATTACTTCCCTAACCGAAGGCTTGTCTCTCTTTATAGTTGTGGAAGTTTCCTTCGCATTTTCCATTTGGTGTCACAGAGAGCTTATATAATTGCTGACCTAAAGAGGTGTTTATGATCTCTTGTGTATATGTTGTAACCAAGGTGCACCTCTAAACCATTCGTAGTGGTGGTCGAACCCTATAGTCAGATGGGGCTCCTACTCAAAATGGTGTGAGGTCTAATTGGTACCTCATATAAAGAAGATCGTTTGTATGTTGGAAGCATCTAGCACCATCAACACAACCATGGTTCTCTCCTAATCCTTCACCTTGGTCTATGCCCACTCCTTGGCCATATCCTCCTCAAATTGTTGTTCCTACCTTCTAGCCATATCCTAATCAACCTCCTCAAAGGGGTAATCCATCACAAGTATGGAGGCCTCAAGCGGAACAACTACCCACTTTGATGCCTCCTCCCTAGAAATAACAAGTACCCCAAAATGTTCCTCTGAAGAAACTTGAGATGCCTACCCAACCAAATCCAAATCCAAATAATAAGCAGGCTCAACTAGTCTACTGTGGAGAAAATTCCTACCAAACTTATGTTGTAGAAAGCCAGGAAATCGACCTTAGATTAGGGAATGTCCTTCTAGATGTATATCCACCTTCTATAATAGAAAATATCGATGAAGAAAAGGAGTGTTATGTTCCTTAGGTCACCCAATAGAAACCTCCCAATATTGAAAGGTTGACAACCCAAAAATCACACAACCTAGAAGAAGTTGAACTTCTGGGAGATCTGAAGAAAGTCTGTGTTAAAATTCATCTCCTTCAACACATATAATATGTTCCTTTTTATAACATGTTCATTTAAGTGGAATGTATTATAACCAAGTTTAATGGCTCCCCACTCATCTTAGGGAGACCATGGTTAGATATTGTTGATGCATATATCAACTGTAGGGCTGGAAACAAAACCATCACCAATCGGGAATCCCAAAAGAAACTTGTATTATATCCCCCAGCTCAACCTCTTGTTGAGAATAACTTTCTTACATGGTTAGAGGAAGAAGAAGAAAAGGATTCTTGCCTATCATCTCCTACCCCGTTTTTACATTAGAAACCACTCTTGGAAGTAGTTTGGTTGATGAATATGATTTAATTGATAATTTTATGCAAAACCAATATCTCATTGCCATGAATATTGATGGGATAAAAGACGATCCATCTTTAGGGTAGATTATCTATTCCCAATATAATATATGGGAAGAATTGTTGAATACTAGTTTTTGAGAAAAACAATATAAAAACAATAGAAACCAACCTCTCTAAAATGCTAAATATTAGCTCCTCCCTTTCAATTGATTAGGAGGACCAACTGCTCACTGTCTTAAAACAACATATTGATACATTTACGTGGGACTATAAGGGGATGAAAGGAGTACGTCCTTCTATTTCACTCACCACATATACATCAAAGAGGGTCACAAACCTATTCACCCACCTCAAAGGTGAATGAATCCCACATTAAAATATATTATGAAGGAAGAATTACAAAATTTACTAGATGTAGGGTTCATCTACCTAATATTGGATAGTGAATGGGTATCGCCTTTGGTTATTGTTCCCAATAAAAATCACAAGTGGATAATTTGTGTTGACTACAAAGAGCTTAACAAAGCCACAAGGAAGGATCATTTCACCTTACCCTTCATTGACCAAGTACTTGATGTTTTTAAAGGGAAAATGTTTGTAACACCCCCTCCCAGGCCTACCCAAAGTAACCATGCCAACTGGGATAAAAATAAGGAGAGATTCTACTACAATCCAATTCGACCTCCTATGTCACCTTAAGGAAGTGGAATCGACAGAACATCACATACAGTCATCCAACATCATCAATAGAATCCTCAAGAGATAAGTCAGCCACTCAGACAACCTGTTCCTGGGTCCCACTGCTATTATGCAGCTCTTAGGCCATATTCGCTCTCATGCTATCGGCAAGGGAGCATCCAGAAACCTAAAGTTTCTCTCACCGGCTTACTTGCTAGCGACTGTGGACCAAAATTGCTTGTTTTGTGCCAATGACCCCAAGATTTAAGCCACGTTTCTAGCCCGGAATCCTAGCCTATGTCCAAAACTTATTGTAACTTTCAGAATTCATTAGAAACATAATAAAAATGTTGATCAATCAAAAATCACCCTCAAGACTAGGCCTAAGCATCCCCAACTGGGACAGACATTTTATCAAACACTTGGCATCAATGCAACCTACAGTTCTAAGATACAAGATAGAGCATGAATGACTTAAACAACTTATGAAACATAACCAGAAGGATTACCTCCTTATCCATTGAATTACTACATCATCAATTAGATCTTGCATCCATCCATTTAACAATTACAAGTAAATATATGAAATAACCATGACATGAGCCAGTCATTCAACCATGCTTATAAGCAGCATAAAACCATATAAATATCATATATATGACAACCATTAAATCCACATATAAATCAATTCAAAAGTAAGAGAACTTAAATTTTATTAATCATAGGCAAATCCGACCAGGTTTGGGGCTTCCAAGTACTGCCCAACCATAGACAAGGCTGAACCAAATCTCTCTTTCAAGCAGTCACCCTCTTGCCATATTCTAAACATGATTGTGGAATATCATAGAACAACTAATCAGAAACAACCAAGGGAATCCATAGGTTAAACAACCTCCACCTTCATCAAACCGTGATCGCACCAAAACTGGTGCTTTGATCACAACTGAAAAGAACTTGGAATGTCATCTAGAATCCATCACTATCCTTGAGGAATTTTCCGTCTCCTTGTCTCTCAAGCTTTACTGCAATCCAAACTTGGACCACTAGGCCCTAAATCGAGACTGCTCCCTCAGGCTTTACCCTGTATCCTGCCAAAACCGTCCAGGGAATTCCTAGGCCTTTGGGAATGAACCTTGAGACCACCTTCGCCCCAGATTCCAAAATCCATCTAAAAATTCCAAAGTTCTAAAACCGAAATAAAAATCCCGATATACCATTGCATCCGTAAAAAGGCTAGGGTAGGCTGAAATCCACTGTTATAACTCGACAATACCATGCCACCAACAAGAAGAGGACCATACACCAACATGAAAAGCCATGCATGTCCAAACTAGCTAGGAAATCACACATGAAAAAGGTTATCTGCAAGTATTCCTGTTGAAGATGCTTGATTCGCTTTTCCTTTCCTTGATCCTTGCTCGCTTTTCCTTTCCTTTCCTTGCTTTCCCTTTCCTTTGCTCTAAACAAGAGTTCTTCGAGAAAACTCTAAGTGACCAAGAGAGTGAGAGAGAGAGAGAGAGAATAATGAGATAGCTCCAAACTTGAACTAACAAAAGCCACGAACTAATCCTCAAAAGCCTTTTTAGGCATGAGGCCTCTAATTTCTTAATTTTCTATTATTTTCCTTAAATTTCCTCCTCACATGCAACATGTGACCTTTCACCTTACTTTTCTCCTATTTTCCTTTATTTTCATAAATAAATGTGCCAAAATGATTTTTTTCCTTTTAGTGCCTTTGCCAATTTTCCTTAACCAAAACACACATCCAGTGATGCCCACTAGGATATATTTTCCCAACATTCAGCTTGGAATAAGTGTCCCTTAATCGTGGTCTTATTTTACCTTTATTAACTTTTATAACATGGAATTTTCACCAGGGTTGTTACAGAACCCTCCCATTTTGGGAACATCGTCCTCGGTGTTAAACGACACCAAGACCTCAACAAAACCACTAAAAAGCAAACATACTGCCTATGGAGCTTTATAACTTAGCTCATGGAGGTATTTACATATATATATATATATATATTTATAATATAATATTATATATATATTTATTATATATATATATATATATATTAATATATATATATATATTAAAACATCAACAAAACATATGCTAAACATAAACCAACATCAAACCAAAACTGCTTTACCTCAACCGACAAACAATGAAGGATATAGGGCCCGCATCTGATCTGCCATCTCCCATGTAGCTTCTTTAGGCCCAAAGTGCTTCCACCACACTTTAACTTTCTTTATGGCTCTATTCCTAAGGATTACATGTTTCTGCTGCAATATATACTAAGGCTCCTGTTGGAACTCTCCTTCTTGCTCGACTTTCAATACAAACCAATCAATAACATGACCAACATCCTTTATATACTTCTTAAGCAATGAAATATGGAAAACATCATGGAATTTCAATGTTGGAGGCAGTGCAAGTCGATATGTCACTAGTCCAATCCTTTCAAGGATCTCAAAAGGCCCGCAATACCGGGGTGCCAAGTTGGCACATGAACCAATCCTCAAAGAGATTTCCTACTCCATGTCTGTCAGCATGTCTGGTCCAATAAGTACCTTGTTCACTAGATCACTCCAGCTGATGGGAGTGTTACAACCTCATCCATACAATGCCTCGAAAGGACTCATCCTCAATGACTCCTGATAACCATTATTGTATGAGAACTCAACCAGTGGAAGATACTCCTCCCATTTCCTCTGCTAGTGCATCACGTACATCCTCAACATATCTTCCAAGATCTTTTTGGCCCTCTCTGTCTGGCCATTTTTCTGCAGATGATAAGATGTGCTGAAGGCCAACTATGTACCCAAGCCTGCAAATAGCTCCATCCAAAACTTGGAAGTGAACTTTGCATCCTTGTCTGACACAATCTTCTTTGGAACACCATGTAGTCTCACTATCTCTATGATGAACACATGTGCTACCTCACTAGCTGAATACATAGTCTTCATCGAAATGACGTGAGCTACCTTGCTCAAGCTATCAACCATGACCATAATAGAATCATGCTGCTTCACTGTCCTTGGAAGACCTGTGATGAAATCCATGGAAATGACCTCCCATTTCCATCTCGGAATCACAATAGGCTATAGTAGACCACCTGGATGCTTTCATTATGCCTTTACCCACTAACAGTCTAAACATCTAGCCACAAACTCTGCCACTTCCTTCTTCAGATTCGGCCAATAGTAAAACTTCTTCACTTCCATCAATGTCTTTTGATATCCTAGATGCCCTGAATACAGTTTCACATGAAAGTCCGTTATGATAATATTCTTGAGCTCATTGAAATTTAGCACATAGATCCTATCTCGAAACCTCACCAAGCCATCTACCGTGAGACAATAGTCTACATCCTGATCCCTTGTACCTGTACCTGTGCCTGTACTCTGCTGTAACTTGTTCATAATCTCCATGTATTTGTCATCCCACTGTCCTACGTACAAGATCCTATCCTATAACTCTACCCATAAGAGCTCATAACTGCTATATGATTTACCTGTACCTTCATGTTAAAAGCATCTGCAACCCGGTTTGCCTTCCCTTTGATGTATTTTATCTTGAAGTAAAACTCACTTAGGGTAGCCAACCATCTAGCTTGCCTGGAATTTAGTTTCGGCTGGTCAAAAAAATACCTAAACTCACTATGATCGCTCATCAATGTAAACCTCCTTCCCAGAAGATAATGTCTCCACATCTTCAATGCATGTATAATCGTTGTTAGCTCAATATCATGCATTGGATAGTTATGCTTGTGCTCATTCAGTTTCCATGACTCATAGCACACTACCTATCCTTCTTGCATGAGAAATCAACCAAGTCCCCTCTTGCAAGAATTTGTACACACTACAAACTCCTTGTCTAGATTTGCAATTTTTAGCACAGGTGCATGTGTCAACAACTGCATAAGTTGTTCAAAACTAGCCTCACATTCTTTTGTCCATTCAAACTTCTTACCTTTCCACTCATATGTTGTGATAGGATATGCAATGCATGATAAGTTCCTGATGAACCTCATGTAGTAATGTGTCAATCCCATGCATGATCTCACATCTTCTACGTTCTTAGGAGCTACCCATTCCATGATGGCCCTTATATTTTCTAGATCTACTGTTATGCCTTCCTTAGAGACAATATGTCCCAAGTAGTGTACCTCAATCTGAAAGAAACTGCACTTGCTAAGCTTAGCATACAACTGATGCTCTCTTAGTAATCTTAACACTACTACTAAATGTTTAGCATGTTCTTCCTCATTCTTAGAATATATCAGTCTGTCATCAATGAATACAATAATAAACTTGTCAAAATAATGATGCAAAACATTATTCATCAAACACATGAATTTCGCTAGAGCATTAGTCAAACCAAATGGAACAACAACAAACTCATAATGCCCATACCTGGTCCTGGATGCAGCCTTGAAGATATCCTCTTCCTTGATGCGTACCTGATGGTATCCCGATCTCAAGTCGATCTTAGAGAACATTGCTTCTCCCTTTAGTTGATCAAACAAGTCATCAATCCTTGGCAAAGGGTACTTATTCTTGATTGTTACCTTATTCAGCTGCATGTAATCAATGCATGATCTGAGAGTACCATCTTTCTTCTTTACGAACAACATTGGTGCGCCCCAAGGAGATACACTGGGTCTGATGTATCGTTTTTCCAACGTTTCCTTCAACTACAACTTTAGCTCAAGCAGATCAGTTGTGCTCATCCTGTAAGGTGCCTTCGATGCTAGAGCTCCCCTTGGAACCAACTCAATATAAAAGTCTACCTCCCTATGAGGTGGCAACTCTGTAATGTCCTCAGGAAATACATCCCGAAACTGCTACAATACTGGGTACCTTCTCAACACATCAACATCCTCAACCTCCTTACCCTTGTCACTGGAAATGTGTATTGCAAACATCACACAACCTTTTCTACAACTATGCTTAGCCTGCAAAGTGGTAACCATCCTCATTGATGTAGGCTTCTTCTTTCCTTGCAATGTCCTCTTTTCCCCAATATCATCCACACACTCAATGGCCTTGTCGAAGCAATCCACTTTGGTTCTGTGAAGGTATAACCAATCCATACCCAAAATCATATTATATGATCCAAATGGAAATACATTCAAATGCACTGTTGTAGGAATACCATTTAACTCAAATGCACAAGCTCTTACCCAATGGTGAACTCACTTCTTTGTACCTGTAGCCAATTGTACCAACCAAGATTTTTCATGCACTTCTTTTCTCAAACCACACTTATCCACCAAGTTAGGATTAATATAACTATAGTTATATCTAGGATCAATCAAAATAGAAACAACTTGATCACAAATCTTACTGTCCATCTCAATGATCAATGTCTGATGATCTATCTGCCTATTGTCTACAACTGCATAAACCTGAGGAATGTTATGACCAACATCACCAACTATATGCACCTCCTGAGAACCATAGATCTCGGGTCTACCAACACTCTGATACTGTAGAAAATCCCTCTTACAATGATCCTTACCACATATCCAACACTGCAATGGTTCCCTACCACTGCCTCTAGTCTGATGCTCCCCTATCCCTTCTTAGTTGTACTGAATCTCTCGTAAGGAACTACATTATCTTTCTTGCTTGCATCTTGAGGTCTTCCTCGCTTTGGTGGTCATTTTCCTTTAGCTTTGTCATTTCTCTTCAAGTCATGTTTCAGCTCAAATTTTTGCTTCGACTGCTCATAACAATGCTTCAAATTTTGGATGGCCTCCTCCAACAATCTAGGATCATTGAACTCAATCTGGTCTCTGTATGCAACTGGTGATCCACTAACGAATCTTTGAACCTTGACCTTCTCCTCTCTGAAGTAAGGCAGATATCTCAACAACTCCAAAAATATTCTAGTATACTCCTCATCTGTCATAGAACCCATCTGAAAACCATAAAAGTCCTTAGGTCTGTCATCATAATACCTCTCAAACAAGTACTTCTTCTTGAAGAGCCTTTCAAATGCATGCCAAATCAAAAAATCCTGATGTATTTCCTTGACATTCTTCACGTCTTCCCACCAAATATCCGCTTTACCTTTGAGACTGAAAAGTGTTATCCTTTCTTTCATGTTTTCTGAGTAATCATGCAATCTAAAGAATTTGCTCATGCCAAGCAATCAAGCCTCCGCATCTTGTGATTTCTTCATCTCTCCATCAAAGGTAGGTGTCTTTTCCTTCTTGAACTCAACCAGAAAGTATCCCCTATCGTTCCTCCTATAAGGATGATAATGATGATGATCATGATGTCTATCAAAACCGGAACTAGAGTAATACCTGTGTCTATCACCCCTTCTATCTGGAGTGTCCAACATCTTGCCATCTCTGATAGTGTCAGATCTATCTGACTTGTGTCTACTATGAGACTTTCTACCATATGCCCCATTAGTTTTTTCCTCATGTCCATGGCTAATCTGAAGAGGTCCCTGTCATTGCAAATTTGACAAACTTTGAAGTAATATCGCATTCACCTCTTCTTATTTCTCTTATGCTTGCATGATTTTGTCATTGTCTTCTTTGCAACTCCTTATTTCTTCCTTCAGGCTTCTCAATGTGTCTGCCAAGTCAGAAGACTGTCCCACACCGCGCTCCCCATCTGATGCATAGGGAGATTCAATGTAGTCTATGTTAAATTGGCAACTAGGGCCAAACTCCATGTGGGTCAACTTTTTTATGGCAGCTGATATTTTTATTGGATCCCTCTCGTCGAGAGGTGTAGGATTGATCAAAATACTATCCGATTCTGATAAGTATTTATGGAGATATGAATTTATTTTGTTTATGAAATTATTATCAAGCTGACCAACTATTATGTAGGCTCTAGAAGCCCAACTGATGTGTCTATTCATTATCCTCGCTTTAGTATAATTAGAATAGTTTTGATGTCAATTGGCACACTCATTCTTCATGTGATCTCCTCTCCATGTCTTGGGTTTTTGGAAGGAGAATCACAAAAAGAGTACGCTAGCCTAGATTAATGATGCCCTTAATCCAACGCAGTCTTGGAGACCTTATAAGATATAAGCTGCTCATAATATACGTTGTTCACATTGGATATGTTGTGGATGCTATATGTTGGTTTCATGTAGTCATGGGATCACGTTGTACATGTTGATTATACGCAGCCCTAGCAATATAAACAGATATTCATACGATGGCATGGATGAAACGACGTCATAATACATTGACATAACTTGCCACGCAGTCATATAAGCAATGTATAGTTATACACTGTTCATGGTAAAACCGTAGCTGGAAGGAGCCCTCCCACATATATGCAAGGCCTAGAGACTCCTTACACGCTGTCCCATATGTAGTTCATGGAGCAATAGATACGCTGTGTATATGTCGGTTAATGAAATAGTCATACACTATTTATGAAAATGATGTTCACATATACACTGGTCCATACGTTGTTTATGAAAACGTTGTTCACATATACGCTGGTCCATACGCTGTTTATGAAAACATATGTTCATATAATACGCTGGTCATTAATGATACTCATACGTAGATCATGGAGATTCTATGCAGGTCATGAAGACTCATACGCAGTCAATGATGACACTAATACACAGATCATGGAAACACTATGCTATTCTGATGATGTTCATTTATACGTTGTTCATGGTTATTATACGATGCCCTAATCTATGCATTGGGTCACCACTTTCCACATAGTAGCTGCAACATTATTAGAATCCATTGTTCACATGGTAGCCGCAACTGTCATAAAAGGTATCATAAAGGGTAGCTGCTGTGATGTCAAGCATGAAGAAGAACCGCAGTAAGAAAGACATCTAGCCACAGAGAGCCCAGGTATATGAAGCCAAGGTAGCCGCAGTTAAGAGTAGATATGCACTACAAGAAAAATGATGCCAATCTTAGGTGAATACAGGTTCTTGGTGTCAAGGTGTTGAAGCATATATGATAAGGGTTCTGGAGGAAACCCTTGCAACCTTTGCTTCAGACCTACCTGCACATGTATATAAATGAATATGGGTACCCTCTCAACTGCATGCTATCTCTAATTAGAGAAGGCTAATGATGATCTCAATATGTCTATGAGTAGCATCTCGACATACTTGTAGGTGATGTCACCAATCGGATGAAGTTGAAGGATCTTAAGGTGCAGCATGATGGGCATAATAGTAAAGGGCAGCACATGCAACATAATAAGGACAACATGATGTATGGGCAGCATAATGATGGGAGCATGAGCAACATGATGATCATGGGCCGCATGATGGTGCTACACAATAAGGTGCAGCAAACAGATGAGATGCAGCACGATGATAGGTGAAGGAGTCACCTTGAGAATCATTTGAAGCAAAACATCTTCAATTGATCTCATCATTATACGAAATGATCTATGCTAGATCTAGATAAGTCTAAGTATTGACTTCTGTTGTAAATGTACTCTCTCTCTCTCTCTCTCTCTCTCTGCTAAACTTTGAAGATAAAGGAAGATTTGATCAAAGGGTTTCCCCACACATTGTGGGGTTTTTCCCTGGCTCGCGCCACATCTTATGTCCTCTTGTCTTGGCTTGTCTTCTGCGTTTTATATTTATGTTCTATCTGTAGTTTATCATAATGTTGATGTGATTGCTAATTGTGAAAATTTAAATAAATTGCTCTAGCATAGAACATACCTAAACTTAACATGGTATTAGAGCTGAGGTGAAGACAATGCCCAAGCAAGAGTGAAAGAGCAATCATCAAAGGCAGTTGGGACAAGACAAAAGGATCAATGTGTTCCTCATAATTCACCTAGGGTGAAGTTGAAGAAGAGAATGCTATCAGAATGGCATCGCGGAAGTTTCTGATGACCCATCTAATGATCACTTCATTGGGAAGTTCGGATCAAAGGGTGGAAGGAAAGGCGGGTGCCTTATTGAAATAAGTTCAACCGTTATGTGAAGGAGTGTCCGAATGGTAGAGACACATCTCTTGATGAAGATAACAATCATTCCTGGGACATCTTCAATGATCAAAGGAATGACTGGTAATGCAGGTCATCAAGGAAATGGTCGATTCTTCCACAAAAGCAAGGAACCCCAGAATCTCTTTTATGTACCTGATCACAAGAAGAACCTGATGTCCATCTTGGAAATGGAAGTCAAAGGTTACAGGATGGCACTTATCAATGTAAAGGTGCGTGTTTGAAAATAGATATTTCAAAGATGTTTTTGAGTTCAGGGTTCTATCAAGCTGCAGGAAGTCCACTGGGGACCATGTCCATTGACTCAGAACCGGAGGTCTGTGAGTCAGATGGTGACTTGGATGCCTGAATTCAAAAATGAGCATGAAGGTACATGTCTGAAATGTACCGAAGGAAAATATTATAAGGGGACCATTACCCTCATGCATCAGGTCCACAGGTTTGGAACAACCAGAGGAGTTTAAGAATCATGATTAGGGAATCTCATGTATACAGGTGGAAGAAATCCCTCTATGGCTTGAAGCAAAACACCTCGGGTGTAGTATGAGAGGATTGATAGCTATCTAATGCAACTGAGATTCACTAGGAGTGAAACCAATCCAAACCATTACTCAAAGGTTGTGGATGATAAACCTCTCATACTGGCACCTATGTCTAACAAGTGCAGACCCTCTCATTTATAGGAGACAGAGGGAGTTGGATTCTGAATGTGGGAATATAAGCTGCAAGCTTGTGACTGCCTCAAGGATCTTAACTATCAGAAGTTATATGGTAATGATGTCGAACCAGATTTGGGAAATTCCTTTGAGTTTCATAAACTCATTCGCGTTGATGTACTTGGAGAACCTTCGTCTAGACATATGGGATGCAGTTAGCATGGTGAGCTCATATTTGAGCCTCACTGGATTGGTGCCAAGAATCTTTTGAGATATCTTCAGGGCACAATCTCTCATGGATTGAGATACACTACCGGAAATATGAAACCACATGATTATTCGAATGATGAGTGGGCAGGCAGTATGGAGGATCACTAGAGCACTTCTCAGTGTTGTTTCACTTTGGAATCTACCTCGATATCCTAGATGAGCGCAGGAAGCAGAATTCGGTGACTCTGAGCACCACCAAGGTAGAATACATTGCTGATAGTATGGCCTTCTATGAGGCAGTCTGGTTTTTGAAGCTCTTCAGTGAGCTGTTTGTAGACATGATGAATACCACTGTGATTCTCTGTGACAACCAGAGGTGGGATTCAATTATTGAGGAATCTCGTATTCGACAATTTCTCCAGCAGATAGACATCAAATACTGCCTTATTTGGGATATGGTAAGTCGATGATCAAGGAGGCTCCATCGCACTGAGATGATGTACAGGACAGAGCCCCGAGGAAAGATCAAATTTGTGATTTTCCCAAACAACTTGGAGTTGTCGAGAGACCTTTGTAAAAGGGTCCTGCATGTTGCATACATTGAGCTCTGGGAGCTTTGGGGGGCTTGCATTTCTACTGGAGCAACATACGACCACAGGGTGACTCACCCTCCCCTGATGGTGCACACTGGAACAAGATGATTCACTCTCTTGTGGGACAAGATGATTCGCTTTCTTGTGGAACAGGATGATTCACTCTCCTATGTAGCAGGATGATTAGTTCTCCTGTGAGGCCTAGATTGATGTGTTCTCCATGGCGGTTGTAGCAGGATTGATGTGTTCTCCTGTGAGGCTTAGATTGATGTGTTTTCCATTCTAGCCTAGATTGATGTGTTTTCCATTCTAGCCTAGATTGATGTGTTCTCCATGGCGATTGTAGCAAGATTGATGTGTTCTCCTGTGAGGACAGGATTTATTAAGTTCTCCTGTCGAGGCATCCTACCCATGCAGTATTGGACTCATGGGAAGTACCTCTCATCTAATCAATGAGCAAGGAAATGAATTTAGGGACCATAGTAGTACCGATGGACGCATCGTTGTATCTACCGTACTCCCTATGCTAGGATGACCTCCATTGATTTAGGATCAATGATACTGGTCCGGGACCAATGGTAGGAGTTGTACATACTATGACGCTGACTTCGGGTCGACTGAGACTAGTCTGGGATTAGTGGTACATACTCCGAGACTGACTTCGTGTCAGTGTAGGATTGGTCTGGGACCAGTGAGAGTCGTACATACTATGATGCTGACTTTGGGTCGGTTGAGACTGGTCTGGGACCAGTAGTACACTCTCTAAGCCTGCGATACTGGTCTGGGACCAGTGGTAGGAGTTGTACCTACTATGACACTGACTTTGGGTCGGTTAAGATTGGTCTGGGACCAGTGGTACATACTCCGAGACTGACTTCATGTCAATGTAGTACTGGTCTGGTACCAGTGAGAGTAGCACATACTATGACGCTGACTTCGAGTCGACTGAGACTGGTCTGGGACCAGTGGTACACTCTCTAAGTCTGCGACACTGGTGTGGAACCAGTGGTAGGAGTGGTACCTACTATGACGCTGACTTCAAGTCAGCTGAAACTGGTCTGGGACTAGTGGTACACTCTCTAAGACTGCGATACTGGTCTAAGACCAGTGGTAGGAGTGGTACCCACTATGATGCTAACTTTGGGTCGATTGAGACTGGTTTGGGACTAGTGGTACGCACTCTGAGACTGGCTTCGGGTCAGTGGAGAATGGTATGAGACATTCTCGATCAGTTCTTCTTCTTCATAGTTCAGTAGAGTTGAGCAGAGCTAGCAGAGCCAACAGAGCTGAGCAGAGCAGAGTAGAGCTAGCAGAGCTGAGTAGAGTAGAGCTAGCAGAGCCAGTAGAGCTGAGCAGAGGAAAGCTAGCAGAGCTGAGCAGAGCAGAGCAAAGCCAGCAGAGCAGAGCAAAGCTAGTAGAGCTGAGCATAGTAGAGCAGAGCCAACAGAGCTGAGCAGATTTGGGCAGAACAGTGTAGGGCATTGATGGCAGAGATAGTACAGTTGGACTTATGGATTACCGGATGGAGTTCTCCCTAGTTGAGAGGAAGTGTTAAATTGGCAACTAGGGCCAAACTCCATGTGGGTCAGCTTATTTATGGCAGCCAATATTTTTATTAGATCCCTCTTATCGAGAGGTGTAGGATTAATCCAAAGATCATCCGATTCCGATAAATATTTATGGAGATATGAATTTATTTTGTTTATGAAATTATTATCAAGCCAACCAACTATTATGTAGGGTCTAGAAGCCCAATCGACGTGTCTATTCATCATCCTCTCTTTAGTATAAATATAAGAGTTTTGATGTCAATTGGCACACTCATTCTTGATGTGATCTCCTCTCCACATCTTGGGTTTTTGGAAGGAGAATCACAAAAGGAGTACGCTGACCTAGATTAATGATGCCCTTAATCCAACATAGTCTTGAAGACCTTATAAGATATAAGTTGCTCATAATATACACTGTTCACATTGGATATGGTGTGGATGCTATACACTGGTTTCATGCAGTCATGGGATCACGTTGTACATGTTGATTATACACAGCCCTAGCAATATACACAAATATTCTTATGATGGCATGGATGGAACGCCGTCATAATACATTGACATATCTTGCCACACAGTCATATATGCAATGTATAGTTATACATTGTTCATGGTAAAACCGTAGCTGGAAGGAGCCCTCCCACATATACGCAAGGCATATAGACTCCTTACACGCTGTCCCATATGCAGTTCATGGAGCAATAGATACGCTGTGTATATGTCGGTTAATGAAACAGTGATACGTTGTTTATGAAAACGTTGTTCACATATACGCTAGTCCATACGTTGTTTATGAAAACGTTGTTCACATATACGCTGATGTTGTTCACATATACGCTGGTCCATACGCTGTTTATGAAAACATCTGTTCATATAATACGCTGGTCATTAATGGTACTCATACGCAGATCATGGAGATTCTACACAGGTCATGAAGAGTCATACGCAGTCAATGATGACACTAATACACAGATCATGGAAACACTATGCTATTCATGATGACGTTCATTTATACATTGTTCATGGTTATTATACAATGCCCTAATCTATGAATTGGGTCACCGTTGTCCACATAGAAGCTGCAACATTATTAGAGTCGTTGTTCACATGGTAGCCGCAACTGTCCTAAAGGTATGATAAAGGGTAGCTGCTGTGATATCAAGCATGAAGAAGAGACGCAATAAGGAAGACATCTAGCCACAGAGAGCCAAGGTATATGAAACCGAGGTAGCCACAGTTGAGAGCAGATATGCACTACAGGAAAAATGACGCCAATCTAAGGTGAGTACAGGTTCTTGGTGTCAAGGTGCTGAAGCATATATGATAAGGGTTCTAGAGGAAACCCTTGCAACCTTTACTTCGGACCTACCTGCACATGTATATAAATGAATATGGGTACCCTCTCAACTGCATGCTATCTCTAATTAGAGAAGGCTTATGATGATCTCAGTATGTCTATGAGTAGCATCTCGACATACTTGTAGGTGATTTCACCAACCGGATGAAGTTGAAGGATCTTAAGGTGCAGCATGATGGGCATAATAGTAAAGGGCAGCACATGCAACATAACAAGGACAACATGATGTATGGGTAGCATAATGATGGGAGCATGTGGAGCATGATGATCATGGGCAGCATGATGGTGCTACACAATAAGGTGCAACGAATGGACGAGATGCAGCACAATGATAGGTGAAGGAGTCACCTTGAGAATTAGTTGAAGCAGAATGTCTTCAACTGATCTCATCATTATATGAAATGATCTATGCTAGATCTAGATAAGTCAAAGTATTGACTTCTATTGTAAATGTACTCTCTCTCTCTCTTTCTCTGCTAAACTTTGAAGATAAAAGAAGATTTGATCAAAGGGTTCCCCACACATTGTGGGGTTTGTCCCTAGCTTGGTCCACATCTTGTGTCCTCTTGTCTTGGCTTGTCTTCTGCGTTTTATATTTATGTTCTATCTGCAGTTTATCGTAATGTTGATGTGATTGCTAATTGTGAAAATTTAAATAAATTGCTCTAGCATAGAACATACCTAAAATTAATAGTCTACCACCTTGCTATCCATCTAATCTCTTTCCTACAAGGCATACTATGTCATCTAAACCAAATCACCATAAATTAACGTACCTTAGCATACTCAGGGAGGATACCTTGTCTGCAAGGTCATCAAATCAACATGATGCATGTACAACATAACCATAATCACATATAGACATACATCAATAAGTGCATCAACGCATAACCATCATACTAACTAGGGTCCAGTCATCAATGCAAGGCCATATCAATAATGCGTTCTATGACGTCATGCATGAAAACAATCGTTACTCTAGTATACACATTTCCTCATGCAACTATCCACCTGCATAAGAAATGCCTAATCAACTATACATACACATAACCGCATGTAGTCGAGCATAAGCGATCAATTCTCATAATCAAACTACAAGACTGATGCATGTAAGCAAATAACCAATAATGAAACCCAACGTACAAGGATGTAATAAAGCTGCATATAATTGTATAACCAGTCATATACTCATGACGATGCATTCCATAAAATCAACATCAAGTTCCTCATGATAACCTTACTACTACCATGATCAATATGATGCAGTGCAACAAGCACATGGAACACAAGTGTAAGATCCACACACACGACTGACATGCATGCGTGACCAACACATTCACCCATATATGTAGCACCATATATGTTCCAAAGAGAGCTTAACCATGCTTTAATACCAATTTGTAACACCCCCTCCTAGGTATACCAAAATTAACCATGCCAACCAAGGTAAACATGAGGAGAGATTCTACTACAATCAAATTCGACCTCCTATGTCGCCTTAATGAAGTGGAATCGACGGAACATCACATACAGTCATCTAACTTCATAAAAAAAAACCCTTAGGAGACAAGTTAGCCACTCAGACAACCTATTCTCAGGTCCCACTTCTATTCTACAGCTCTCAGGCCATAGTTGCTCTCATGCTATGGGTAAGGGAGCATCCAAAAACCCAAAGTCACTCTCATAGGCCTACCTGCTAGCGACTGTGGACGAAAATTGCTAGTTCTGTGCTAGTGACCCTAGGATTTAAGCCACTTTTCTAGCCCATAATCCTGGTGTCTTCCCATAACTTATTGTAACTTCCAAAATTCATTAGAAACATAATAACAATGTTGATCAATCAAAAATCACCCTCAGGACTAGGTCTAAGCATCCCCAACTAGGACTCACATTCTTTCAAACACTTGGCATCAATGCAACCTACAGGTATAAGATACAAGAAATAACATAAATGATTGAAACGACTTATGAAACATAACCAAAAGGATCACCTCCTTCTCCATTTAATTACTACATCATCAATTAGGTCTTGCATCCATCCATTTAATAGTTACAAGTAAATATTTGAAATAACCATCACATGAACCAGTCATTCAACCATGCTTATAACCAGCACAAAACCATATAAATATCAGAGATATCACAACATTTAAATCCACATATAAATCATTCAAAAAGTAAGAGAACTTAACTTTTATTAATCATAGGCAAATCCAACCAGGTTCAGGACTTCCACGTACCACCAACCATAGACATGGTTGAACCAAATATCTCTTTTAGCCAGTCATCCTTGTGCCATATTCCAAGCATGGATGTGGGATCGCATAGAACAACCAATCCAAGAACAACCAAGGGAATCCAGAGGTTAAAACACCTCCACTCTCATCAAACCGTGATCACACCAAAACCAGTGCTCTGATCACAACCGAACAGAAATTGGAATGCCATTCAGAATCCATCACTATCATTGAGGAATTTTCCATCTCCTTGTCTCTCAGGCTTTACCACAATCCAAACTTGGATCATTAGGCCCTAAATTGAGACTTCTCCCTCAGGCTTTATAGTGTATCCCACCAAAACCGGTCAAGGGATTCCTAGGCCTTTGCGAATGAACCTTGAGACCACCTCTGCCCTAGGTTTTGAAATCCATCCAGCAATTCCAAATTTCTAAACCCGAAATAAACATCCCAACATACCATGGAATCCATAAAAAGGCTAGGCTAGGCTGAAATCCACTCTCATAATAGGACAATACCATGTCACCGATAGCAAGAGGACCATACACCAACATGCAAAGCCATGCATGTCCAAACCATCTAGGAAATCACACATGCAGAAGGTTACGTGCAAGTATTCTTGTTGAAGTTGCTTGATCATTCTTTCTTTTCCTTGGTCCTTGCATGCTTTTCCCTTCCTTTCGTTGCTTTCCCTTTCCTTTGCTCCAAACTAGAGTGCTCCAAGAAAACTCTAAGTGACCAAGAGAGTGAGAGAGGGAGAGAGAATAATGAGAGAGCTCCAAACTTGAACTAACAAAAACCATGAACTGATCCTCAGAAGCCTTTTTATGCATGAGGCCTCCAATTTCTTCATTTTCTATTATTTACCTTCAATTTCCTCCTCACATGCAACTTGTGACCTTTCACCTTACTTTTCTCCTATTTTCCTTTATTTTCATAAATAAATGTGCCAAAATGACTTTTTTCCTTTTAATGCCTTTGCCTTAGCCTTTGCCAATTTTCCTTATCCAAAACACACATCCAATGATTCCCACTAGGGTATATTTTCCCAAAATTCAGCTTGGAATAAGTGTCCATTAGCGGTGGTCTTATTTTTCCTTTATTAACTTTGATTGCATGGATATTTCACAAGGGTTGTTACAATGTTCTTCTCCTTCTTGGATGGGTTCAGTGAATACAATCAGATCCAACTCAGTCCTAAAGATTAGTATATGACCACCATAACATGTCATTAGGGGAATTTCTCTTACAAATTCCTCCCATATTGCTTGAGCAATGCCCCTGCCACCTTCCAAAGGGTTGTGCTTAGTATATTCTATGATCTTTTGCATGATTCGGTAGAAATATACATAGATGACTTCACACCCTATGGGAATGGTTTCCAAGAGGCTCTCTCAAACCTTAGCAACGTCTTGTGAAGTTGTGGGGAGATGAACCTCTCCTTAAGTGATGAAAAGTTCCTATTCCATATAAATGAGGGAATTGTTTTAGGACATTTCCTCTCCTCAAAAGGAATCCAAATGGACAATGTTAAAATATTCATCATTAAAAATGCTATTTTTCCTCAAAATAAAAGAGATGCTAGAAGCTCTTAGGCCTTGTGAGATATTATTAGAGATTTATAAAAGATTTCAGTAAATTTACTTCTCCTTTATTTTCCTTGTTGACCAAAGATGTTGAGTATTTTGGGACAACTCCATGTCAAGAAGCATTCAAGAGTATACAAGAAAAACTAATGACAACACCTATCCTCAAAGGTATAAATTGGACCTTTCCCTTAAACATGCATATAGATGCATCAAAAAGGGAAATTAGGGTAGCTATAGGACAATTTTAAGGTAAACTCCTCTATGCAAATTATTTCATTAGTAAAAATTTGTCCAAGGGTGAATTAAACTATACTGTAACTAAAAAATATTTCCTTGTAATTGTACATTCTTTAAATAACTTTAGAAATTACATCATTGGTTACCAAGTCTTCATGCATACTAAACATGTAGTAATAAAGTGTTTAATGAATAAAATAGATGTGAATGCTCACATAATTAGGTGGTTATTGTTGTTGCAACAATTTGAATTGACTATTGTTAACAAACATGGAAAGGGAATGTTGTTTCAAACTTCTTGTCAAGTTTAACCTGTCTGTAGATGAAGAATTCATAGATAAGAATATTTTTTCCATGTCACTTCTTTCTCCATGGTTTTATAGCATTTCCAACTATCTATATACTGTCTTATTCCCTCATCACCTATCTTCAAAAGAGAAGAGTAAGTTTGTTAGAAAAGTTCCTCCTATACTTGGATTGGGGGAAGCCTCTTCAGGTTGGGCCCTGATTAGATTTTGAGAAGATGTGTGAGGGAGGATGAAGTATATGACATCCTCTTAGCTTTCCATTATGGACCCCATGGGTTTATTTTACTCTAAATAGAACAACTTACAAAATCCTACAAGAAGGATACTTTTGGCCAACCTTTCATAAGGATGCCCAGAGATAAACTGCACAATGTGATGAGTGCCAAAGGAAGGGCAAGTCATCTTGGAAGGATGAAATTCCCCTTCAACCTCAAGTATCCTTTGATCCATTTGAGAAATGGGGCATGTAATTCATTGGCCCCATTGATCACTGTTATGAAACCAAATCAAGAAAAGATAGAAAAGATAGATCAATGCCTTAGAATTCAGCCTCTTCGAGGGGGCAACCTCCTTTACATTACATAAATGAACAATTCTT
>APFE030366602.1:13049-63049 GCA_000404065.3 Pinus taeda
TAGAGGAGGAATAGCACTCTTGGTAGCTTTAACAAGCTGGAGAGGCCAACTGCTCGGCAGTATTTTCATATTTTAGGAGTCAGGTGAAAAGAGCTTAAAAGGGGACTCGTCTTTGAGGAACGTGTGATATATTCGGGTAACTACTAATTCCAGGTAAGGTTTGGAATTTTCAATCATGGTAGTGTCACAAGGATGGCTACTGAATCACTCTTCGCAGCTGTTCCTCAAAAGGGTAAACAATCAAACGAAGGTGCATGATTGGCTAAAACAGAGTGGAGGTGATGGCAGGAAAAGACCAGGGCTCAAAAGCTGATGATAATGCATTCTTAATGGTTATTTACCGGAGGTTGGTTCACTTTTTAGTGGGCTTAAACTCTGGGGGAACATTTTCTCATTGCTTCGGTTTAATTTTTAACGAGCTTGAACTTCGTATAAAAACTGCTCGTGGCAGTCATATAATAAGGATGTCTCACCGATAGGTTCAATTTTTAAGGAGCTCGCACCATTCAAAACTTTGCTCCGCTCCTTCTCGCATGCAAGCTAGGAGTGACCAACTACTATCCTAGGGGTTAGTTAAGTACTGAGGTTAGGTAGGAAAACTTTTTCCTTTACTTTGCTGGCGCCATACGGCCCCTGTGAAGGTGAACGATCCTTTCGACCACTCACCTAACTTAAGTAGTTGAAGTTAGTGGAACTATAGATTTAGCGTTACGTTGGTCGCTTTTCACCTGTGCTCAAAAAGGTTTGCATACCCCTGGGTATAGCGAAGTAGAGTTTCCAGGTTACTCTTCAATTTGCAAACAAAATATTTTTTCTGTCAGGAAAGGCCTACATTTTCCAGGTTACCCTTCAATTTTCAGACAAAAAATTTGTTCTATCGGGAAAGGCCTACCTTCTAACAGAGGTATCCTATTCCAGTTCAACCCCATTTTCCTAAACGGATGGGCATGTCCGACCAGTCATATTCCTATGCGGAAACCTACCCTATACCTGAAGTTTTCCTGCCGAAGCAGACCAAGGTGCATGCCCCCTGGGTTTCAGTCAAGTCCACTAAATTACTTGCGTTCTTCAGGCTGATGGATTGGAGATGATGAGACATTCCTTGCGTGAAAAGACCAGTTAAGGATGGCATTTGAATATTAGCTATGTGTGAGTTGGAGAATGAAAGCTGGTCTACGAGCTGGACCATTCGGCCTTCATGCAGGAAACACATTACTCGAAAGAGTGAGGAGACGATGGCTCCTATGCTATAAACATAGTCACACCTAAGGAGTAGATTATAATCTAAGGGTCCTTGGACTACCATTACATTTAGATATACAGTTTTCCCTCTCAAAGTTATAGGCAAACTCAAAAGAATCCCTAACAGTCAACTGGTTCCTTTATCGAAGCTTGTTATATTTTGCATCTCAGGTAGAAGCGATGGCGAACCAAGCGCTTTCCAAGCAGTTGAGGAAAGGATACTCATAGAAGCCCCTTCATCTATGATGGTACCGACCATGACCATTTTGTAAGCTTGTACAATGATTCAGAATGGTACATTAGACGATAAATGAGGTCTGCCTAGTAGATTCCAATCGAAGGAAATGATTAGGTTCCTTGGAGGTGGGAAAGAATAAACGACCGGATATGACGGTGACAAAATTCCTTCCTACAGTAAAGGAATAGGTAGATTGCCCCCATGTTCATCAGAGTATGTGTTTAAAAAAATAATTTGAACAGTGTCATTCTCATCCTCTTCGGTGACTGTATCATCTGAAGATGGACCTTTCGGAGACAAGACCGGGTCGACTGCCGCCTCAACCTTTTGACTTTCGTCTGGTGTGGACTTAGAGGGTTTATCTTCAATGATAGATGCTTCGACCGACCACAAGGGTATGTTAGTCAAGTTTTCAACTACCGATGGACTTGGAAAGAGTTTCTTATACCCAGGAGGAAGTCACAGTGGTGAAGTAGGACGGTCATCCAAGACTCTTTTAGCTTCGTCCAGGAAGGGACAATGGTGGACGGCATGATTTCCTTCACACAGTCTGCAAGGAAATTTACATTTTCATTTCTGTCCAGAGACTTCGTTTTCACTAGTTTACGGTATACTCTTAACATGATCGTTAGAGGTTGACGACACCGGATTGTGCAAATGAGGAGACTAGTGCCTTAAGATCCAAGGGATGCAAGGACAATCTCAATGATAGTGGTCCCCTGTGCAAATGACACATGGAGATTTTGGTTTGGATAGTGCAGTGTGTGGATTTTCGCTAGATGATGCATGGTTGCCCCTTTTTGCCTTTGGCTCCTTCTTCTTCTTTTTTTTCTCCTTCTTCCCTTTCTTCTTCTTCTCAGTTACTTGGTCTTTAGCTTCACCATCTTTGCCAAGCGAAGAGGGAGGATGGGAGGAAGAAACAAGTGAAGCAGAAGGTTGAGGGGTAACTCTAGTATCATCTAGTTACTGATTTAATTGTTCAAGAACCACGACGGTTTGAATGACAGAGGTCGAGAAGAGCCATATGGGCAAGCCAATTGTCAGTCCTGGGAGGGACAAGGTGGCCATATGAGGTGCACCAACATCTCCGCAAGAGGAGAAAGGACTAGGATTTCCTGCAAGGGGAAATCCTTGGTTGGTGGACTTCACTTTTCTCAACCTAAGACCAACAAGGGAACAATGATGTTATTCCAATTAAAATAAATTTTAGACACTTTGACACAGCTTTCTTTTTCAATTTTTAAGAGTCAAGAAAAAGCAAAAGATGACTCTAATCGCCTTCGATTTTTAATGAGCTTGAAGTGACAAGTGCTTAGATGGACCTTTTCCTTTAAGGAGTCTGAAAAGGAACAAAAGAGAATAATCTGGAAATCCAGACAGAGGGATTACTAAACCAATCGCAAAACTGCAGAATACTTTTTACGGTATGGCAGTCAATCTTCCCGAATGCTATGTTCAGTGCATTGCGATCGATAGGGTGGCAGACACGGCTTCCTAAGGATAAAGGATGTAGCATATTGTGGTCTCCCAATATATACTCGATGGTACATGGGAGCACAGGTCTGTACTAGCATTTGTCATCTCAAAGAGGAGGAATCACCCAACCTACAATGAAAGCGATAGTTACTAGGCTTTGCGACGCCAAAATACGTCTCTAGCCTAGACTTCTAAATGTTGTGCATTAGGTTCCAAAGCATTTTTATGTTCATTGAATTTATTTTACAGTTGATCTTTCTTAAGAAGTTTTCTTTTTAGGTCATTGTGTGATGTAGATATAAAATCCTAAAATGCAATCTAAGATTATAAACAATCGTTTTATCTTCTTTTTGCAATGAAAATCCTAGCTACTAAGGAAAGAGAAATGAGATTCTTTTCAACAAAGAGCAGAGACCACACAATAAATGCACTATCCTAAATCAACAAGCAGTCTAAATTCAATTGCACGTGCATGTATTTGTTTTCGCTTTCTTAATGTGTGAATGAAAAAAAGAATGCTAAGTAAAAATTTGAATTGTTCCAAGCGACAATACTAATGATTTTCTTTTCAAAAAAGAAAAGGAAGATAATGACGACACTTTGTGGTTTCGAATTGAAAATTGCTTTCGACACTTGAAAAACTACTAATTCAAATCAAATATAAGAGTAACAATGTAATCGACCATCAAGAACAATAGAATTATTTTCTTTGACTGAAAACGACACTTGCGACATTTTCAAATCAGAAGACGACAACTTGATTACGCTACTTCTTTGTAAAAGAGGACTGTAAATTGCGAATAACACATAAATTTTTTTATTGTTATTTGTACTATGGAGGCTGAATCATGTGAAGGAAGGGAGTTTCCAAAAAGGTATATTGATCACAGACAACAAAACTCCTGAATAAAGCTGAAGAGAGTGAACAAGAAACCAAAATTTGTAGGCAGTAGAGGTCTTATCTGATCATCGCACCTGTAACATAGGGAAAGTGTGATGCATCTCACTTACTTCACATGGGAGGTGCGATGCATCCAGATTCCCAAGAGGAGAAGGTGCGATGGTCCAGGGACGAGACTTCAACTTGGTTCTGGGTCACAGTTTGCAGCTTAGTTCAGGTATTTAGGCCGAGCAAATGATAGTCAGTAAATGCAAATAACAGGGGCTAATCTAATGAGTCTACTTGAGCCACCACTAGGGAAATTAGGATGTCTGAAAATCAATTGTTCCATTTATAAACAAAACCTGAAGATAGACTGAAGCAACATTGATCTACTTTGCACTTTCATAGAAAATGTAGTTCGAAGGCTAGCTGGCTTGACTTTAGGATCTGTCTGTAAGTTTATAAAGCAAACAAATATAGACAAGCAAACGAACTAGTCGCTCCCCAGTGGAGTCGTCATTTTGTTATCGAGAAATCTAGTGTCTATGTAGAGCTGCTAGTCTATTATAGACATTTTTGGGCACTACAATCCCAATCATAAATGTCCATAAACTGAGGGCTCATAAGTCCCTAAAAGTGTTGCTTCACTACCTAAAGGAACAAGGTCAGCTGATTACATAATCTCCCAGAAGTTCTCCACTAAAAACTGCTCAGAAATGGTCAAAACTGAACCATACTGAAAACCCAGTGCAGAGGGTGCGATGCATATCACCTTCCCAATGTACAGGGTGCGATGCATACTGAATGGCTCCTATGTAGGGTGCGATGGTCAGGAATGGACAAATGGCAGGGACAAATTGCGAGGTGGAATATCATGGAATCTTCCAGAAGCTTCCCCTCTGACACTTGCCTCTATGTTTTCGACCAGGGATGAGTAAGAGATCATCATTCTCCAAGTGGAATCAGGAACTATCAGAAAGAGGACACTAATCAAGACCCCTGAAGATGACTCACCTCCCTACAATCATCTATATATGGATCTCTCATCACAGAGATCCGAAAGCTGGAATCTTGTATCTTGTAGAGAAGTGTTGTTGGTTTTCTGGTGTAACTTCATAGTGTTGGGTGATCTAAGCTTTACTTGAGGTGAAGAAGGGCTTTCTTGCTGGAGGATGATGCTGGTTCAGAACATATGGTTGTAATCCTCTTGCTACTTTTGATCTTAATAAAGCTATTCAAATTTTCCTCCATATTCTTGTATGTTTCATTATATATGCATTTGTATGGTTAACACATATCTAGTCCTGTGTTATTTATGAATATAGATATTTGTTCTTCGATAGTAGTATGTTGCTATGATTCAACAGGTGCTCTTTGAAGCTGGGCAGATGAAGAAGAAGCGGCAAATATCTATCAGGAAGGAGAGGAATCAAACAAGGAAATCAAGCGCAAGACTAAGGTTGGTCTCCTTTGTTCCACTCTTATCTATTTTCATAAAGGGAAGCGAAAGTAGAATTTACTTGTTTGTTTCTAAGATAGCTACTAGTCTTAATGGGAATAGCAGCATCCGAGTGGACACTATTCCCGGTAACATAGTCCCACTAAGATGGGTAGCTATCTTAGAAACAAATAGATTAAAGTTACTTTCGCTTTCTTTTATGAGAAGTAGATGGGAGAGGAGCAAATAATACCAACCTTGATCTTTCGCTTGGTTCTATGCTTGTTCCTTCTCCTCTTTGACAGTTGTTTGCCGCTCTTCCCTTGAACACTCCACTTCAAAGAGTACCTGTAAATTCAAAGCAACATAATACCTTCAAAGTGCAGAGATCTACAATCATAAACAATATAGGACCAGATATAAATTGACCACATACATGCATATATCAGCTAACATACAAGAATGTGGAGGAAAACTCAAATATCTTTATTGATATAGAAGTTAGAAGAGAGGATTACCACCCATTGATCTGACCCAGTGTCATCCTCCCAGCATGAAAGCCCTTCTTCACCTCATGAAAAGCTTAGATCACCCAAAACTATGATATTGCACCAGGAAACTAACAACACTTCCTTACAAGATACAAGATTCCAGCCTTTGGATCTATGGGATGAGGGATCCATATATAGATGATTGCAGGGTGGTGAGTTAGCTTCTGGGATTTTGATTAGTGTCCTCTCTCTGATAGTTCTTGATTCCACTTGGAGATTGATGATCTCTTACTCATCCCTGGGAAAATTTAGAGAGGCAAGTTTCACAGGAGAAGTTTCTGGAAGATTCCAGGATCATCCACCTTGCAAACTGTCTCTACCATTTGTCTACTCTCACCCATCACACCCTACAGAAGGGATTTCCAGTATGCATCGCACTTTTTACACTGAGCAAGTGAGATGCATCGCACCCTCTGCATTGGGCAGTCTGTATGGTCCAGTTTTGATCAGTTCTAAGCAGTTTTCTTTGGAGAACTTCTGGGAGATGATGTAATCAGCTGACCTTCTTTCTTTAGGGCATGAAAAAACACTTTTAGGGACTTAGAAGCCCTTGTTTTATGGACATATGTGATTGGGGTTGAAGTGCCCAAATATGTCTATAACATGTATGCAAACCTCAAGTTTCTCAGGTCATAATACAAGAGCCTCTTGTCTCCACGGAACAACCAAAATTGGCTCCTTAACTGGAGCAACCCAGGCTCAAACGGGTACTATCACCCCTCATCTTGGTCAGACATCTAGTGTTGGATTTAAGACTTCTGTGGTTAATATCTTCTAACTTAGTAACTGGAGAACCCACAGTAAAGACCATTTTCTGTCAACATTTCAAATCCCAATAGGGATCCATCATCAGGACTATTATTGAATGATGAGGACTATTATTTGGGAGCCAGTATTGGAAAACATTAAATGGTTTCACAACCATGGCTAGTACATTATCAACAACCTCAATTCCAACAAGCTTACCAAGGACCTAAGCAACAAAGCTTTGCGGGTAATGGGCAGCCGTATATTCAAAACGGTCAACATCAATCATATCATAATGGTTATGCCTATCAGCCTTACCAAAGTTATCAGCATCAAATACATTATGCTGGTATACAAAGACCCACTGTTTAGGCGGTCCCATCTTATCCCGGGTATGCTTCGCCGAACTTGAATCAACAGTTTCCCTTTGTGGCGACTTTAGAGTTAATGGATCTAAATCAGCTAACAAATGATCCAATTGCTTATGCCCCTTGATGGTCGGCGATTCCTCATAAAGTTCCATTAGATATTCCTAAATTTAATGGAAATCTAGGTGAATACCCATCGAATCATGTGATGACCTTTTATCTATGATGTTCATCCAACACTCTCAATGATGATTTGATTAGGCTTCGCCTTTTTCAGCGAATGTTAATTGGTCCGACAGCAAAATGGTACATTGAATTTCCTAGAGCTTCATTCGATAACTTCAACACCCTTGCCACAACCTTTTTAACCCATTTTCAGTTACCAATAAGGTACGAAACAAGAACAGAGCTTCTTAAAAATTTCAAGCAAACGACGACCACTCGCGAATCTGATCATATTCATGAGTGGCGACGTTGTCGTAGAATGGTAAAAATATATGTCCCTGATCAGCTACTATCTAAATGGTTTATTAAGTCATTGTTACCTTCTATTACAGAATATGTGGCAAATGGAGGGGTCGTCAGTAAAGAGCAAGTCATTGCTCGTGCGCAATATCTAGACTTGATCTATACTCAGTCTGGCACACTCTACGACAAAATCCCTGATGCTCCTAGACCGGAGTTTTCCATTCCTCCTCCTCCTAAATTGAACAAAGACTCTCATGCCGGTGATGGCGTGATAGATACGACTAGCACGAAAACCGTAAAGGCTACATCAAATAAAGCCCGTATAGTTTCTAGTCAAAATGCAAATGAGGAACTTCTCGCCTCAGATGTTAATGCTGTGTCTCCTGAAAAATCTTCGAAAAACACTTCTGGGCAAAGGAAAACCCCTTCGGGATGTCAGATATGCGATGAGGATCATCGAATGAGAGATTGTCCACATAAAGCTGAAGTTAAGAAACTCTTTAAGAGTTCAAAAACCTCAGCAGTATTGACTAATCCGTTTCCAAACCTGGGAACCAATCTGGTTGCTAGCAACAATGCTTCCCCATCCCAAGTGCTTATGTTGTCTATTTCAAAACAGCAAAATGATGCTTTGATATCGACACGGAATAAAGATTACGAGAATCCATGGCTGTCGAACAACAAGGCTACTGATTAACTGAGTAGTTCGACAGAAACTTCGACCAAAGTTGTGCCACCCATCATTCTTTAGCTAACGATAAAGATGCCAAAGGGAGTAGTACACAAATCAACATTTAATCCTTGTGCCAGAGTAGCACAAAATTATAATATAGTAGAGGACTTGGCCCAATTGCCGTCTGCTATGTCGACACTTGAGGTATTGCAAAATTGCTCCTCCCAGAAGCAGGCTCTATTATCAACAATAGGTGGGATTGACCCAACAGATTCCAATCTTGTGGCCTTTAATCATAAAGGATATGACCCTCAGTTACCAGCTCAGCTCGCTTTCCTCATTCAAGTGAAAGCCCTCAAAAAAACTATTCATCGAACAATTATTGATGAGGGGGTATCTACATGTATTATGTCAATGAGTTACTAGAAAAATTTAGGCTCACCACCCTTGTCGCAATCGTCAATGACATTAAAAGCATTTGATGGATGAACATACACTCCATACGGGATTTTAAGTAACTTGCAAGTTGAATTGGGGGGGAAAATAGTAGAAATTGATGTTGAATTTATTGATGGAAACCTCAATTACAACATCCTACTGGGAAGGCCCTAGATTTATGCTATGGCTCCTGTTGTGTCTACATACTTAAGAAAGATTGCATTTCCCTTCCAAGGAGGAATTACAATTGTCAACCAGAAAACATTTCTCCCCAACAGTTCACAAGTTACAGGAATCATTCCCATGATCCATAGAAGCTCTCAGTTGCTTCAAAATATCGGAGTAGGCCTACTAAAAGACCATACATTGATGGGTACTTCTTCCCTACCACCTCCAAACAATTTGGTAGAAGTGGACACAGTGGGAACTTGCAATATGGCATCTTCTATTCAAAATATGTCTAAACACGATGTTAGAATGGATCATCACCAGGTATTGCCTCCAAGCCCAATAGAAATATTGTAGCAATCAATGTTTTCGGCATGGGAGGCAGACCCAAATCAATGCTCATCAAGCGTTTGGATAGATAGGTCTAAGGAATATGGTACCTCTTTAGATCCTTGGTCGCATGTACATTCTATAGACGAAGGAATTATTCAGTCAATGATGATAGAGGGGTAACCATGGGAAGATTACCACCATCATTCCCATCTTCCAGATTACAAAGAATATTGTTACAACGACCTTAATCATCCTTCGGTTTTTGATTTCCTATCAAATACTATAAATACAGTGGATTTCGAGTGAAACCTGTCCAATATTGGAAAAACTATCGCCATAAATATCTCGAGCAAACCAGATGTTGTAGAGAATATTCATGTCGGAAAATCTTGTTCTTCTTCAGAATTGGAAGTATATTATGCTCTCTTTCGCGAGTTCAGAGATGTCTTTGCATGGTCATATGAAGAAATGCGAGGCATTGACTCGAGCATAGTTGAACACAAAAATAAGATGTATCTAGATGTCAAACTAGTACGACAATGGCTTCGGCAGGTGCACCCAAAGAAAGTCGTTGCCATTAAGGTAGAAGTTGAAAAACTTCTCCATGCTGGTTTCATTTACCTGGTTCCTCTAACCGATTGAGTATCGAACATTGTTCCTGTGATGAAAAAGCAAGGAACGATTAAAGTTTGCATTGATTATAGGGATGTAAATCAAGCTTGTCCAAAGGACAACTACCCTACACCCTTTATCGACCAGATAATTGATGAATGCACCGGATGCTAAATCTTTTCGTTTATGGATGGATTTTTCTAGTATAATCAAATAAATATCCACCCACAGGACCAGTCAAAGACTGCATTTATTTGTCCGTGGGGTACACTCACGTACCGCAAGCTACCTTTTGGTTTAAAGAATGTAGGGGAAACCTTCTAGAGGGAAATGAATTATGCCTTCCATGACATCAAGAACATTCACGAAAGAGGACCGATCATCCGCAGCATTTGAGAGCAACGTTTCTATGTTGCCCACACTACAAGATGCGACTTAATCCACACAAGAGTGTGTTTTGTGTCGTTTCTGGTCATTTACTTGGCTTTGTTGTTTCAAAGAATAGGATTCACCTTGACCTGTGTAAGGTTCAGGAAATCATTGATCTGCCTCCACCTTCAAATTTGCTTCAGATTCAGAAACTCCAAGGGAAAGCAAAATTTCTAAGGAGGTTCATTCCAAATTACGCCGATCTTGCTAAAGGTTATACACGTCTATTGAAAAAAGAAGTACCCTTCAACTGGGATTAGGTTGCACAAGATTCCTTTGATGCTCTAAAGAAATCCCTAATAAAAGCATCATTAATGTATGCTCTTGATTATCAAAAAGACTTTAACCTGCATCTGGCTGCAGTGGATACGACCATCGCAATGGTTTTAGTTCAAGAAGACAATGGAATTGAACATCCTGTCTATTATTTAAGTTGAAACTTAAATGATATAGAAAGCAAATACTCCTATGTTGAAAAGCTGACTCTCGCAACTGTTCAAGCAGTACAGAGATTTCGACACTATGTCCTCTTTCGAAAAACTACCATTTTGTCAGATTGCAACCCCATGACTCAAATCTTGTCACGACAGTTGCTTGGGGGAAAATATTCGAAATGGATAGAAATTTTGCAAGAGTTTGATATGGAAATCGTAAAATCCAAATCAAAGAAAGCTCTGGTTTTCACGGAGTTACTATGTGACTTCCCATCGTCGTCCAATGATTCAACATCCAAAACAATAATCGTGGATGAATATTTGTTTCTTATATCTTCAAGCAATCCGTGGTATGGAGATATAATCATCTATCTCTAGACCCAAACATATAGGTCTAATACCTCTCGCTCAGAACAATGACATACTCGATACCAAGCAAAAGAATACATGATCTTCGGTGATACACTTTACCGTCGAGGTATCGATACAGTTCTGTGAAGGTGCCTCACCCATGAGGAGGCTGAAAAAGTCCTGAATGACCGTCATTCAGGCGCATGTGGGGGGCATCAATCTGGTTAAGCTCTAGCACAAAATATTTTACGAGCAGGATAATTCTAGCCAATAATGTTCAAGGATTGCATAACCCCAGTCAGAAGTTGCCATGCTTGTCAAATCTTTGACCGCAAAACCAGAATACCACCTGCACCTCTGTAGCTAGTAATTGCTGTTGGGCCATTCGCCAATTGGGGCATAGATTTCATGACATGTAACCCCACCTCGGCTGAGGGCCATGCGTATATCATAGTCATAGTTGACTATTTTACGAAATGGGTCGAGGCACCTACATTAAACAATAGTGACGAAACGACTGCTCTTTTCTTTTTAAATCATGTAGTCTCTAGATTCGGTGTTCCACAAGCTATAGTAATAGATCATGGATCAGATTTTCGCAATCACATGATGGTTGAGTTGGCTGCCAAGTTAGGAATGTCCCACGATAGCTCTACTCCATATTATTTGCAAGATGATGGGCAAGTTGAGGCAACCAACAAAGTCCTGAAGCGCATGCTGCAAATGATGATTGGAGTCCATAAATGGAGTTGGCACCTAATCCTGTACTCAACCTTGTGGGCATACCAGACATCGATGAGAAATGCGACCGGGTTTACACCCTTTCAGTTGGTGTATGGCCTGGAAGCGATCTTACCAGTTCAGTGTGAAATCTCATCCCTCAAGCTCGCAGTCGACCTTCTCCCCCAAACTTTAGAAGAGGAGGCTTGTTTCTTGGAATTAATCCAACTGGATGAAACCCGTTGTGATGCCGCCTTGGATAACAAAGCACATAAGAAATGAGTCAAGGCGTAGTTTGACAAGAATGTCAAACCCCGTGTCTTCTCAGAAGGTGATCTGGTCTTACTTTACGACCAGGAGTCCGATAAATTGGGAGCAAGTAAGTTCTAGTCTTATGGATGGGCCCCTATATTGTTAAGTATGTATTAGCAAAAGGAGCCCACGAATTAGTGGATTATGATGGGATTCCACTGTCACAACCTCGAAATGGGTTGTACCTTAAGCGGTACTATGCTTGACTCAATATAGTAACCTCTTCATATGCTTTTGTTACATTTTTGTTTTCGCTAAGACTAATCGTTTTGGTTAGGTAATCCATTTTTACATTTGTTGCAGATGTCGAACCTATTGTAGTCGTTTGTTGGATACGCCGACGGAGCGAGTCATAGTTCGTGGAACCTATCTTCTGTTCCTTGGGCCATCTTTGATCCAAGCGGTGAGTTAGTGAGTTTCAAAGGTGTATGTATTGGTCGATCAACAAACAAAATCGCTGAATACAATGCATTGATAGATCTCCTCTCTGATGCCATCGTGCATGGCATACGCCGACTTGTCGTTAGGCTAGACTCACAACTCGTCATTCTACAACTCACCAACATCTATTCTATGTGGAATATAGCTATCTATTGTATGTTCCTATGGGTCAAGATTTTGGAAAGACAGTTCGGTTCTATTCAATATCAACACATTTACAGAAACTTAAACACATTAACAAATTCATTAGCAAATTATGTGTTAGATAGACATTTGCAACATTTATAAAAGAAAAGAATTTCATCAATATTTGCATCAGGATCATATAACTTAACCAAAATAAAGCTCCGAAAATCAAAAATATATATAACTATTTATGGTTTATACATAGTGTTCTGTATCCAAGAAAAAATTGGTCAAATGACCCAAAAACTTAAAATTCTAGGGGACACCCTAGTCTAATGGTGCTGGTGATAACAAGTCACCGCCTGTGAAATCATGCGTAAAAGCCTAGTCCATCGACTCGGCATGCCAGTGATATGTCGATGTAATCTTAGAGGCAGCTCGTCGGTCCTCACATCCAGGATACCAAGGGTGAGGCCCTTGATCTGATCCTTCAATACTGCAAGAGTCTCGTCCACATCCAGGTCGTGAAGGACAACCCTCCCTACAGCCTCTCCTGCTGGAACGATAGCTGCTTCTCTCAGGCACACTATTGGTCGCACTGGTTCGATATCTACATGAGCACATGAGTTTTGATCAGTCTTGATAAAAGAAAGCATAAGAACATTATAAAATCAATAAACAAGGATATGATCAGATATTTTTACCTATGACACCCCACTGCTCGCCAGCTGGTAGCACCAAATCTAGGTCACCCTGGAAATCCATACCAGCATACGGACACTTGGCATAAACCATCTGCTGATGGTTGAACCACTCAAGAAAGGCATCAGAGAAGGAAACCTATGACTGACCAGCATGTCAAACCATAAGGTCAACCCATCTCTGCATCCGTGGCTCAACCGGTGGTGGAAAACCAAGTGAAATGTATTGTGGCTGCATCAGTGGGATCTTCTCCAAGGCGAATGTGGTCAGAATAGAACCATAGCCAAAGTTCTTGGATTTTTTTTTTTTCACCTTGGTAAGTTGTTCTTTTATCACCTGAAGTACTAAATCACACCAGTTGAATACCTTTGGTTCAAGGCATTCCAAGGTGTACTACATATAGGATGTGTTGGCCAAGTGAAGGGCTGCGCTAACAGCCAATCTAGTAAAGGTGAATAAAATAGTCCTCAAGGACCAGTCAGTGACATCTCAGATATTGATCTTGTTGTCCTTGCTTGGCGAAGATCCTTCTCTACAGTATCGGTGAATATAATCCCTCATGGATTTTCCCCCATGGGTAGAACCTGATAGTGAGAGAGGGGCACCTCGCCTCGATAAAATGGTCAAGAAGTAGATGTCCTAAAAAATCAAGGTGATGGAATTGCCTCTGCTTTAGAACACTTGGTTGGTAGGATCCCATGCATCGAGGAAATATTGCAACAAGTTGATTTGTTGCCTCATGCTAGATATGTGGAAGAACTTGAGCAAACCATAGTTCCGCAATGCAGTTACCGTACCCAAATCCTGTAAGGAAACCATGTCCTCTTCTTCATGCTCACATTCTCACCATGTAACAACCATTTTGCTCCGATGAATCTCTGAAAAACAAACAAGAGAAGAATCAGGATCCTGAATTGGCAAAAAAAAGGCAAAATTTCCATGAAAAATCAGTGCAAAATTTTTCCTCCTTACGCCCATCGTACCCCAGTTGTGTACTGGGTGAGATGCATATTGACTGGTCAATGGCTAGCCTAGTATGCATCGCACCTTTCTATGAAAACTGGGTGCGATGGGGGCAGAATGAATTGTTCAAACCCCAGAGGCTCAGAAAAGCAGGAAAACATGCTCAGAATTCAAAAAGGAAAGAATGCAGTTGAAGAGCTCAGGTTTAAATTTTACATGGTCCAAACGGTGCCGAAAATCGTCCACAGAATCTCCCGGAATCAACTGGTGAAAATCAAGGGGGAAAACACCTCCAGAGCTCCAATAGTCCCAAATTCAAATGAAGTGGTAAAATGAGGGGTAAAAACTACTTTTAAATTAATTTTCACGTAATTCGAGTAGGGTATTAATGTTTTAACTCATTTTTCAAGCATGTATTCACATTTGTAATCAGTTTGATGGAGAAATTGAACAGGTAGTACGACCGTCAAAAGAAAAAAGTGTTAACGGTGAGTCGAATATCAATGACCATTATCACGAGCAGTTTTACGCAAAGTTCAAGCTTGTTGAAAATTAAACCTAGCAATGAGCAAATGTTCCACTAGAGTTTAAGCTCATTAAAAAAAAATGAACCCACCTTCGGTAAATAACCATTGTGAACGCATTATCATTAGCTTTTGAGCCTTGGTTGTGTTCTTACCATCACCTCCACTCTGTTTTAGCCGATCATACGCCTCCATTTGATTATTTACCCTTTTGAGGAACATCTGCGATTAGTGATTCTGTTAGCCATCCTCTTGACACTACCGTGATTGGAATGTTCCAAACCTTACCTAGAATTAGATGCTACCCGAAAGTATCACTCGTTCCTCAAAAAATGAGTCTCCTTTAAGCTCTTTTCATATGACTCGTAAAATATGAAAAGATTGCCGAGCACTTAGCCTCTCTAGCTCGTTAAAATGATTGGAAGTGCTATCCCTCCTCTATATTTTTAATCTTTTTGGACCCGAGGGATCATTACACAAAAAGATCAAGCACTTGTCTTGTTTGGCTCGTTAAAACTATAAAAAAATCATCCCTTTCGTATTATTTTATACTTTTTCAGACTTAAGGGATTATATGATAAAAAAGGATTGCTGGAGTTTTCTTCCGTCCCTTTTCAGACTCTCTAAAATTGAAAAAGGACCGAGTTATCTTTGTCATTAAACTCGTTAAAACCAATAGGGACAAACTTGTCCATGCAGACAAGAACGAGTTTCATTGTCGCTAGGCTCGTTAAAATATAGCGATTGGTTTTCCCGAAGGGCAAATTATAGAACAAGCATATGTTATCTTCCTCAAACTTGACAAAAATAAAGAGGTATTGGTCAGCAATGACTGGGGAAAATTGGGAAGAAAACTTGAAGAAACTTTATTGGTAGCAAGTCGCTCTTGAGCATGACACTTTCACTCCATCACCATGATTGAGTCGGGTTGGGTCATTATTTCACTGGTCATATTACCATTGGTCCACCGTACCATCCATTTTTTGGGTTAACACTACCAATCCATTTCAGTGTCACCGATATGTTCAAGAGAACTTGCTTAGAGAATTCACCAACCTAGCTTGTGTCTCATTTGCTGCAATACCTTCACACTTCATTCTTTCATGACCGCCACCATGAACCTTGTATCATCAGATCGTTTTCACCTCCACAAAATCATTTGCTCCATTCCGTGTCACAGATGTGGGATTCATTAATGCCATCCTACGACGAGTCACTTCTTGTCAACATAAGCTCATTACCCAAGAAGTCGACCTAGGAACAACCCTTTCAGTACTTTGAAGCTTGCATGCCTCAATGGCAAGTTTCTGACTTCCGGCGACAGGTTTATATGAATGGCCTTCGACTGAAAGATTTTGCGTGGTGTTCGATGCCAAGTCCCATTTTCACACCACGTGAATTGTACTATCATATCTTGAGGGTCATCATCATTATCAGTGATTGCTCTTGCACCTGTTAACAACTTACATCATTGGCTGGTAATCAGGCGATGTCTTTCCATGTTCGACTCCAGAACATCTTTTCACATGGATTGAATTGTACTTCAGGCGAAGATTGAACGAGTTTGAAGACCCCAGATCTAGTTTCATCCATCCGGGCTGCAATATATTTAGGAAAATAAAGACATCAAATGTACACCATTGCTGCATAGATAATCATCCAAGCTAAAGGATGATGGCTCTACCAGAATCATTAGTCTGTCACACAGACGATTGTCTGTCCTATGTACATGAAAATGAATTTATAAAGCTGAGCATGGGAATGCCCACCTCAGCTAGATCATGAAAATATTATGAAGATAATGTATTGTATTCTATCTTGTTACAGGTCACCTTTGAGTTCGAAAAAACCTTGGATCCTCATGATAAAGCATTTCACCCAACATTAAAAGATTTATGACCTCATGCTTTAGGGGGCAGCTGTTATAGAAATATTTGGGCACTGCAACCCCAATCACATATGTCCATAAACCGAGGGCTTCTAAGTCCCTAAGATTTTTGTTTCATACCCTAAAGGAGCAAGGTTAGCTGATTACATCATCTCCCAGAAGTTCTCCATGAAAAACTGCTCAGAACTAGTCAAAACTAGACCATATAGAATACTCAGTGCTAAGGGTGTGATGCAACTCACCTGCCACATGAAAAAAGTGTGATGCATACTGAAATTCCATTCTTTAGTGTGTGATGGGTGAGAGTAGACAAATGGCAGAGACAATTTGCAAGGTGGATGATCACAGAATCTTCCAAAAACTTTTCCTGTGACACTTGCCTCTCTAAATTCGCCCAGGGATGAGTAAGAGATCATGAATCTCCAAGTGGAACCAAGAACTATCAGAGAGAGGACACTAATCAAAATCCTAGAAGTTGACTCACCCACCTGCAAACATCTATATATGGATCCCTCATCCCAGAGATCCAAAGGCTGCAATCTTGTATTTTGTAAGGAAGTGCTGTTGGTTTCTTTGTGGAACATCATAGTGTTGGGTGATCTAAGATTTTCATGAGGTGAAGAAGGGATTTCATTCTGGGAGGATGATGTTGGTTCATATCAATGGGTTTTAGTCCTCTCTTATACTCTTTCTATCAATAGATCTATTTGAGTTTTCCTCCACATTCTTGTATGTTTGAGTTGATATATGCATTTGTGTGGTCAATATATATTTGGTCCTATATTGTTTATGATTGTAGATCTTTGTGCTTTGATGGTATTATGCTGATTTGAATTTATAGGTGCTCTTTGAAGCAGGACAAGCAAGGAAGGAGTGGAAAAAATTTGTCAGAGGGGAGAGGAAACAAGCAAGGAGCCAAGCAAAAGATTGAGGTTGGTACTCTCTACTTCTCCCTCATCTACTTCTCATAAAGGAAAATGCAAGTAACTTTAGTTAGTTTGTTTCTAAGATAGCTACCCATCTTAGTGGGACTAGCATCTCTAAATGGACACTAGATTTCCTGATAACAGGACGGGGAGCACAAGTCCATGCTAGTGCCGTCTAATGCGAGAGTATTGTCAACGACAACTGCTGAGTTTTATAGATGTCAAAATACGTACCTAGCCTAGATCACTAAGTATGAGCATTAACGTTTCAAATGCTCCTTAGATTAATTGATAGATTTTAAAGTTGATCTTCAATTAAGTTTCAGTTTTAAGGTTCGAAACGATGCCACTTGAACACCTAAGATGCAACTATATGAGAAAAAGGAAAACTTTTCGTTTCTATGAAAGCTAGACTAATCAAGGGAAGAAATTTCAAACAATAATGCATCAAACAAAATGCATCATGAAAAATGCCTTCCACTAACTTTCACAATGCAAAATGTGAAAATGAAATCTTAATCTTTCATTCCACTAAATTCAATGCCAAGATGTGATCTTATAAGAAACGAAAATCACTTTACTTTCACTAAGATGCAATAATGATTTTTCTTTTCACTTTGATTCAATCCATGCAATCTAATGCAATGAGAAAAGGAAAATGCAATCAAATCAACTCAATGAAAATTTATTTCACTTTCATCTTTCGAATGCAATGCAAAAAGTAAAAATGATTTTGACTTCTAACTATCCTAAATGCAATTTTTTCACAAGAAAAATGGTTTTACTTTACAAAGATGCACTTATATGAATTATGCTTTTCTTTTCGTTTCGAATTATTTGATGCACCTAACATAGTTTTTAGCTCTCAATCACTGAAAAAACGTAATCTATTTTCAATGATGAATTTCAAAAATAAATTTTTGATGCAACATCTGATGCATTTTCACTAAAAGTAAATTTCGAAACACAAGCTAAAACAAATGCAAAACGATGTTTCCAATGATTTCCACAGAAAACAACACTTAATCAATTAGAAAAACAAACATCTCAAAGACACCAACAAGTAGAAAGTGATGACCAATTGACTAGAAAACGTAGAATTGAATCAAATTTCACTTCAAAGCCAATGAGAAAAATTTGCAAATTAATCAAGAAAATCAATTAAAAACTGAAAAATCCAAGCATACAGGATAGAAAAATACCTTAGGGGCCAAGACACACTGGATTCTAAGGAAGAAACCTTAAAAATGATCACATTTAAGGATCATTTCTACTTTACATACCCAAATCCGTGATGATTGGGTTATCATCACTACTTTGCATAGCCATACCTGCAATGGTCGGGGTCATTATCACTACTTTGTATAGAAAAAGTAGTGATGATTTCAGTGCAACCAAACAGTGAAGATTTTTTTTTCCATCGCAACTGTACAACTAAAAACTCACGATGCCATCATGACTATGAGAGCGAAACCCACGATGGGTGAGGAATATGAGAAAAAAAATATTCCAAGAGAAAATCCAAATTTAGCACTCTAAGGAAATAATCAGTGATGGTATAAACCCACACTGATGCAAACAAGCTGAGAAATTGACGATTGGTCTAACTAGTCAAAGAATACGATTGAAGAAATGGATGGAAATGGTTATAGATTCCCTAGCGGAGTCACCATTTTGTTGTCTAGGTAAATCCTCTCTGCAGAAAGAGATGATCCATCTAGTCTAATGAGTGGTTATAGCAACTAATGTGACAATATACCAAACACTTTCCTAAGTTACGATTGAAAAGAGAGACGGAGAAGATGGCCTACCTTGTTTTTATGCTATCTCAATCTCCTTTGTTGAAGACCTTGAATTGCTTGCATCACAGTCTCGTTCTTACTGTTCACAGCATTTATGCACTTGCACAAGAGATCAATGCACAACAAGGCATGCAAATACAAATAACATTTTCAAAAGTAACCTACTTAACTGATCAAGGAATGTTAAGCTAAATGATACATGAGCATACACATTTAGGGAAAATGAACCAGTAGTTGTATATTAATAGAAAATAAAGGGAAGCATCCAACCAAGCCTTGATGTTGATAGGCTCTCCTTGAATGAATATCCAAGTCCAAGCTAAGCTCTCCAAGCACTCCTTCTCCAAGCCAAATGAATAACATAGAAGCAAAATATTAGCATAAGTTTGCAAATAGGCATAGAACAACCATTTGGAAATGGGAGAGGATGAATATATAGGCTGGGAAAGGGAGTTAAGACCTCTCTAAAGATAGTATTAGGCCCTCATCTCAAGGAGGTATTTCATTGGGATAATAATAAGAGGCCATGCTGGGAGAATTCAACTCATTTATGTCAAACAACCTCCAACTCGCCGCTCTAGAAGCTTCTAGATCATGAAGCTTCTCATCCTCTTTGGGAAAATTTCCTTTTTGGGATCATTGTAGGTATACAAGTGAACAGAGCGATGACATCATAGGTTAAGTACAATGCAACATGAGATCATTGTTTTTTTTGGCCTCATCAGAGCGATGATCCTGAAATTAGGGTTTTAGAGCTATTTTATTTAGGGAAAGCTCAAGGCATTTTCTAATCAATGTCGGAGGGAGGATCTAAGCTGCATATATGAATGAGTGCACTGCATGATGGTCATGTTTTAGGCACTTCAGAGTATGTCACAGGGAAGTGCAGGAGGTGTGACACAATACTGTGTAACATCTTATTTTATAGGAATTTTATGTTGTATTATGTTGGTGCCATAAGATTTAAGGTCTTCATAACTCCATGCAAACACATCACTAAATTCTCTGAAGAAGTCTATATATTTCTGCTTTTTAGAGGAGGCAAAGATTTGGATAGTTTTACAATTCTTGGTTCTTTCTCAATTCCTATATTATAGTCTTCAACCTTAACTCCAGTGGGTTCTATTTTTGGTTTGTTTGCTACATCATTGAAATGAAACAATTCTTCTAAGGAAACTAAGCCTCTATGAAAAAAATGTCTTTTAATTTCAATATTTCTAGTTCATCTAGTTCATGATGTAATTAAATATTATTTACAAGTTTATATACATTTTTCTCTACATTATTCTCTACTTCAAGATCTAATTCTATGTTTTCACACTCAAATTCCTCTTTTGATTGAAGAAAATTTTCAATTTGTTTATTGTTTCTAAAAACCTTCCAGTATATGATATTATTTGGAACAAATGGTCTCTTTTTTACCTCTATCATGTATTGATGGCTGGGACGATAAGGCATTTTGTAGGTGCTGGCTAACGTAGCCAAACCATCATCTAGGATGTTCTACCCTCCAAGGATCAAAGACAAGTCACACTCAGGAAAACACTCTAAAAAAATCAAGGACAACATTTCTGTAAGCCCTTAATTTGGGGTGTTTCCTGAGTATCCCATTTAATCTGTTTTATTATTAATTCTAAATATCCATGAATAAAAATTCTCTGAGCACCTAACTTCTGCAACAATTTCAAGCAAAGGAGGAGGGCTTCATATTTAACTATGTTGTTTGTGCATTGAAAGTTAAGTTTATATGAATAACCCTCTGAATGATTGGTGTTGAAGTTTGAAATCTAGACACTTGTTCTAGAACCTTTGTTACTAATAGCTCCATCAAAATCTAAATTCCATAAAGGTTCATCTAATTTTTTATCTTCCAGATTCTCTAAATTAGATTCCTCAATTTTGCATAAATCAGTTTATAACTTGTAGTTTGTTCATTTATGTCTCCATCATTATACAAAATGAAAGAATCTACATCTAAATGTGGTGAATACAAAGGATAATTGTGTGGTTTATCCTAACTACTAACCATTAATTTCATGAGGGCTTCCCTATATAATCTTCTTGGTTGACCAAATACTAGGATCATAGCATAGGTCATATCCATTTGAAGAGTTCCTTGCAGTTTAGCTCCCATGAACGAGAAAGTAACATGTTGTATTTGGGAGGTATGTCAACAACCACTATATTCTTTACCACACTCTTGACTAGTATTTGTGCTAAACTGAGACACAAGTCTTTGATTAGACCTAATAATTTTACTCCGTTGGAGATAAAATAATACATATATTTCTATGGCCCAGTGATTTCCAACCCTAGTCTCTCCATAATAACTCTAGGCATAATATTTTGGGAAGCCCCCGAGTCAAGCATTGCATTATGTAAAAAATTTCAAGTATGTTTAAGTTGATGTAGAAGGGAGGTACAAATCCTTTTGGTTGATCATATGAAACATTAACTGTGTCTGAACTTTATCCTACATTGAAAACCTTGAGAACTCGTGATCTATATGAATCCTTATTCATTAATTATGTTAGAGGTATGGATACCTTCAGTTTTGTCCACTCGTGTTCAAGATTAAATGATGTTGGAGTTTTGTTTAAATCTTGTTTTCCAGCTGTATCCTTTTGAAAAGGATCCCTTTGTTGGCTGGTAGTAGGAGTATCAGTTTGATTTACTCTAGAAACAGTGGGTGGTATCTTTTGTGTTTGGGTTTCTGCATTCTCTTTTAAGGAATTATCAAACTTTTCTCTAGCAGATATATCAATTGCTTTTCTATTTAAAATTTCAGTGGGATTTTTAGCAGTACTATCATTGGTTTTTCTATTTCTCAAGTTGTACTACCTATGGACTTCCATGATTGCATTTTTAGAATCTACCCTTCTAATTCATCTAGATCTACTTCATGTTCAGGAAATTGAAAAAGGTCTTGTTCCTCTTGAGTGAAAAACATAGAATCATTATCATTTACTCGCATCAAATTAATCTGGGCTTCATCAGGGTCTCCAAGTATTTCTCCTTCACCATCTATGTAATTTGCTTGAAAAGGAGGTCTGATTCCTTGGTCTTACCCCTTTGTTCTCTCTATTTAATTTGAGGTGTATTCCTTCTAAAGTAGGGATATTTGATTTTCGGACCAGGTTGATTATCTCTTGGGGGAGTTCTATCAAATATGCTCACCTTTTCCATCATTCTTTCCATTGTTCCGACTAAATTGTCAATTTTATGATCAAATGAAGAGGAAGAAGGTTCTTCCTTGATAGTGACTCTTCATTCAAATTTAAGTTTGACCTTTTTGGCTAATAAATTAGCTTCAACCTTGATGGCAATGGCTTGCATTTCTTCTAAGGTGGCTGGATCTCTCTCTCTCTCAATTGATATTCCATATCCACATCAAATCCTTCAGGGAAATTGATAAGGGCTAGACTAGGTGAAGGTCTAATAACATTGGGAATTGCATTGTAGACCTTGTTAAACCTCTCACAGTATTCCTCAATAGTTTCATTAGGTTTTCTTTTCATTATTTTGTATTCATTCAAAAGTTGGGCAGGAATTATTCTTAATCTCCCATCTATTTAGAAAAGATTGATGAAAGGCGCTGCAATTAAACCTTTAAACCATTTTTTAGCCTCACCACCTAAACTTTGGGAAAAAAAGTCTCATTTTAATGTCGACATCATCTACTTCTTGCAGATAAAAAAGATCATTTATTCTATCTACATGCTCCCAGGTAGTAATTGCACCGTGGAATCAAATTAAGGAATTTATTTTGATAGTCTTGGGGCATATAATTTAATTGTCCTCGTAAAACCAAATGAGCATATCGAACTGCCATGATTTTTTTGGAGATGTGGATGTAGGAATTCCTGAAATAGGTTGGGTGAATGCTTGTGAAGTGATGGGAGAGGTGGTGGAAACTACATAAATAACATGGCTTGTAGAGTCAAGATTAACAAATTGATAATATATTGATGAGGCAACAACAATCAAAGTAGAGAGTTCTACTAATTTTTGAACATAAGCTTTACTAATAGCTTGATTAAGTACTTATACTAATTCTTGAAATTTGTCAAAGTTATGGAGAGTTTGTTGATGAAGGTCAGGTTCAAAAGGCTGAGTTTCAAGAATATATGGTTGTAACATAGAGCGGTCAATTATAATTTCATCTGTAAAACTTTCAGACTTTGTCATGAACAAACTAAATTCAAAAGGTATATCAAATTAAACGTCCTGTATAGTGACCAATTTATTAGGGAGTGAATTAAACCTAGGCAGAGGGCTGTTACTACCTTCACTTTCTACACAACTTCTCTTTCTCACCAACTTTTCTAGGTAATCTATAAACTCAGTAGGGTTATGATTTCAGCGTGCTTTAGTAAAATATCATTTTGGAGTGTTACACAATATTTTGTCACGCCTCCTGCACTTCCCTGTGACATACCTCGAAGTGCCCAAAACATGACCATAATGCAATGTTCTCATTCATATATTCAGTTCAGATCCTTCCTAAGACATAGATTAGAAAATGCCTTGAGCTTCCTATGAAGGAAATAGCTCTTAAACCCTAATTTGAGAATCATCACCCTTATGAGGCTAAAAACAACGATGATCACCTATTGCACTATACTAGACCTGCAATGGCATCATTTTGTTTTCTCATATACCCACGATGATCCCAAAAAGGAAATTATCCCAAAGAGAATGAGAAGATTCTTGATCTAGAAGCTTCTAGAGTGGCGAGCTGGAGATTGTTTGGCATAGATGAGGTTAAATTCTCCCAACTTGGGCTCTTGGTCTTATCCCTATGAGTTACCTCCTTGAGATGAGGACCAAATCCTACCTTTAGAAAGATCCTAACTCCCTTTCCCAGCCTATATATTCATCCTCTCCCATTCCCAAATGGTTAGAGGCTAGTTGGTCTGGTTGGTCTATGTCTATTTGCACCCTTATGCTAAGATTGTGCCTATACGCTACTCATTTGGCTTGGAGGAGTTCTTGGAGATCTTAGCTTGGACTTGGATATTCATTTAAGGAGATCCTATCAACATCAAGGCTTGGTTGTATGCTTCCCCTTATTTTCTATTAATATATGACTGTTGGTTCATTTCCCCTAAATGTGTATGCTCATGTACCATTTAGCTTAACATTCCTTTATCTATTAAGTAGGTTACTTTTGAATATGCTACTTGCATTTGCATGCTTTTTTGTGTCTTGATCTCTTGTGAAGGTGCATAAACACTATAAGAAGTAAGAACAAGCCTGTGACGCAAGTGATTCAAGGTCTTCAATGAAGGAGATCGATATATCATGAGAACGGGGTAGGCCATCTTCTTTGTCTCTCTTTTCAATTGTAACTTCGGAAAGTGTCTGGTAGATTGTCACTTCGGTTGCTAGACCCACTCATTGGGCTAGAGGGATCATCTTTGTCTGCAGAGAGGATTTACCTAGCTAAAAAATTGGTGACTCCATTGGGGATACTATAGCCCTCTCCATTCAATCCTTCACCTTGAATTTGTGATGAGTTTGAACAACCGTCGATTTTTCGACTTGTCTGCATCAACCTAGGTTTATACCATCACTGTTTACTGCCTTAGACTATTAAACTTGGATTGTTTCTTGGATTATTTTTTTATTTTTTATTTTTTTCCATATTCCTTGCTCATCGCGGTTTTTTCTCTAATAATCACGATGGCATTGCGGTTTTTACCTTTACAATTGTGACATAATTTTTTTCTTCATTTTTTGGTTACATTAAAATCATCACCCTTTTTTCTATACAAAGTAGTGATGATGACCCCAACCAATGCGGGTTTGGGTATGCAAAGTAGTGATGATAACCCAATCATCACAGGTTTGGGTATATAAAGTAGCGATGATCCTTGAATGTGAGAATTTTTAAGGTTTCTTCCTTAGAATCTAGTGTGTCTTGGCCGCTACGGTCTTTTCTTATCTTGTATGCTTGGATTTGTCAGTTGTTGATTGATTGTCTTGATTAATTTGTAAAATTTGTCTCATTGGATTTGAAGTGAAATTTGATTGAGTTATAGGGTTTCTAGTCAATTGGTCATCACTTGCTGCTTGTTGGTGTCACTGAGATGTTTGTTTTGCTGATTGATTGAGTGTTGTTTTTTATGGGAATCATTGAAAACATCGTTTTACATTTGTTTTATATTGTATTTCGAAATTTACTTTTCGTGAAAATGCATTAGATTAGTTGCATTGAAAAGTTATTTTTTGAGATTCATCATTGAAAATAGATCACATGTTTTAGTGATTGAAAGCTAAAAACTGTATTAGGTGCATGAAATCATTCAAAATGAAAATAAAAGTATAATTCATATAAATGCATCTTAGTAAAGTGATAATCATTTCACTTTCGAAAAATTGCATTTTGGATAGTGAAAAGTGAAAATATTTTTTTACTTTCGGCATTGCATTTGGAAGAATAAAGTGAAAGTTAGTGGAAGGCATTTTGCATGATGCGTTTTTTTTTTATGCATTACTGATTGAAATTTATTCCCTTGATTAGTTTAGATTTCATTGAAACGAAAGGTTTTCCTTTTCTCATATAGGTGTTTAGGTGACATCATTTTGAGCCTTAAAACAAAAAATTAATTGAAGATAAACATTAAAATTACCTCAATGAATCTAAGGAGAATTTGAAACATTAACGTTCATACTTAGGGTCTAGGCTAGAGATGTGTTCCAACACCTATAAAACATAGCAGCCGTCGTTCACAATACTATTGCATTAGAAAATGCTAGCACGGACTTGTGCTCCCTGTACCATTGAGTATATAAAGGGAGACCCTGATAGGTTGCAAACCTTTATCCATAGCAAGCCGAGTTTGCCTCTCTGTAAACGTGATACACTGAAAACAACATTCGGGGAGATTTCCTGTACATACTTCAAGTCCTTAGTAAATTTATTTGCTAAGGTGTATATTGTAGTTCAATGTTACTTGGTACTCCTTTTTGCCCAGAGTTACCTAAGTAGTCATTTCTATATTTTCTGATTCCTTAAATTTGAAAAGATCATCAAGCAATTGTCCTTTCAAGCTGGCTAAACCAACGAAAGTGACTAGAGTCACCTTTTCATCCTTTTCTCAACTCTTAAGACATGAAAAGACAAAGCGTTTGTTTCAAATTCTAAAATTAATTGACCGTAGAACAACATTCTTCCTGTGGAAATACTCATTATATATTAGGTTGAAACCAGTGGAAACATTTCTTGAGTCTACTATTCAAGGAAACCCCTCTGATGGGAATCCTAGTCCTTTTAGTTCTTTTGGAAATACTGATGCTCCCTATATGGTAAAATTGTCTCTTCTTGGATTGGCCATTGGTCTACCGGCTTGTTTTCGACCTCGATGGTTCCGAGTGTCCAAACTGCTTTTCTGAACTAAATCAACTTCATGTTGATCCTAAAGTTGACCCCTCACCTTCTTCGCCTATTTCTTCACCTCGTTCTTCCTCTTCACTTGGTGAAAGTCTGGATTCTAGTAACTAGGAAGCTAAGAAGAAGAAGAGGAGGACAAAGAAGAAGAAGTGAAATAAGAAAGGGGGCAACCAAACAACTATTGTTACTGATGCAACTAATGAAGAAAAATCTTCCAACCAACCCTAGAAAGTAAAATTCCCTTGCATGTTATGTAAGGGTGACCACCTTCTTTGGAATTGTCCTGGTATTCCTAAGGTCTTAGAAATGAGGTCCACATGTTCACATCGATATTCGTCACCAGCCTTTGATGATCATGTTGGTGACAAACCCTCAACTAGTAACACTAAATCCTATGGGAAAAAGGGAATAGTCAAATTTCCTTGTAAGTTGTGTGAAGGTAATCATCCCATTCACCTTTTTCCTCTCATGGATGAAGATTCCAAAGAGTTGGAAAACCTTATAGCTTATGAACCTCATCTTACGACTGAGTATCAAAATATTTCCCATGATCCTTCACTAGTTGATCTGGTGATTGATCAAAAGTCATCCTTGCTCTACCCCACTCCCTCTGAAAGTGAGTCTCGTTAGTCCATTCTCGACCAACCATTGGTTGATACATTGGTAGACTTGGCTCCATCTTCAACAAACCGTACCTTTTTGATAGAGAGTGAACCTCATACTGCTCAGGTTCTTATGGCTTCTTCAGTTTCGAATGAACTAGAGGGAAATCCTCCCATTCCTAAGGTGCATGAGAGTAGTTATCCTGTCCCCATAGTGCAAGACAACATCTCTCCCATTCCTATGACACCCACTCCAAGTAATTTGGTCACTTCTTTTGATTGGAGTCGACCAATAGGATATCGTCTTCCATCTTATGTGCCTTTCCAAATTACAATACAGGATTACCATATGGCCGTACCTAGCATAATCATAGATGAGGGCGCCTCTGTTAGTATCATGTCCTCAACTACTTGGCAAGATTTTGGTTCTCCTCAGCTTGTCCCTGTCACTCAAAATCTATTAGATTTTAACAAAGGAACCAATCAACCTTGATGGATCTTTCCTCAGTTACCTATTAATTTTAGAGGAAAGTCTGTCTATATAGATGTGATGGTTGTCCAAGGCCCTTTGGATTTTAATCTTCTCCTTGGTCGTGGCTATGTTTATGTCATAGGAGCCCTTGTTTCTTCTCTCTTTCAAGTGATTTGTTTCTAGCATGAATATAACATAGTGATCATTGATCAACTTACATTCATTGGTCCTAAATCAACTCCCAATAAACCATCATCCCTAAGTGGTTCTTATTTGCAAGCAGTATCAGCCCCACCATAGGTTAATTACGTGGCCACCTTTTCCATGCCCACATCTACTAATGATCTAGTAGGTGATGTAGTACACCATGTACTGGGGGCATTGGAGCCCAATTTTTCATTGGATCCTTGGACATGTATCCCTTCCAGCATGTTGTTTTCCCATATGATGAGAAACTCTTGGAAACCATGACCTCTTTTGGTCTATGATCAGGTCTTTGGAGAAGAATTCCTTGTCTTGTGTCAAGATCCTTAAAAAATAAAACAAGGACATGAAGCAAATTCCTTTGCCTTGTGTCAAGCTCATTAAAAAATGAAACAAGGACCATGGAGCAAAGTTCCTTGTCTTGTGTCAAGCTCAAAAAAGTAAACAAGGAATGTGAGGATAGTTCTTTTACTTTGTCAACCTCATTAAAAAATGAATTAGGTCCCCATGAGGATAGTTATTTTACTATGTCAATCTCATTAAAAAATGAAATAGGTATCCATGAGTAGAGTTCTTTTACTTGTGTCAAGCTCAGTAAAAAATGAAACAAGGTGTCATGAGCATGGTTATTTTCCTATGTCAAGCTCATTAAAAAATGAAACAAATCCCTTCCAATTCAAGTCTTTGATAAGATCTCGTAAAATCCGAGTCAAGTCTTTCACTTGATCTCTTAAGTGAACCTTCATTCCATCCACCTGTTAGTAACCGGTAGTCTACTTAGGTCAGTGAAGTGAAGCTTAGGGGGCATGTACCTTGAATTGAGTCTTTATGTTGGGGGCATGCCAACTCGTCTCAAGCATAGTTTATCTTTGTTTCAAGCTTGTGTAAAAATGAAACCAAATCCTAGCATAGTTTTTTCTCATGTTTCAAGCTTGTGAAAAATGAAACCATCTTCAATTATAATCCAGCATAGTTTCTAATGTTTCAAGCTTGTGTAAAATTAAACCATTTCCACTTTACATCTCATGATTTCCATTTTTATTAGCCAATTTTTACTAGATAAGCTTTGGTTCTTTCATTCCATCATCACAATCTCTTGGGCCAATCATATGCTTTCACTTGGTTTTTTACCTGTGCCTGAGGAAAATCTGCAACAAGTGATTTTATTATCCAGCCTCTTGACCTTTATATGTTTTGAGCAGTTCCATCATGACTAGAACCAATTTTTATCCTTTTATACCACTCATTCCTCCACGAGGAGTCATCTTTCATTTCTTTTTTGACTTTTGAAAAATGAAAAAGATTGACAAGTACTTGCCTTTTCAAACTCATTAAATTAAATGAATTGATGTCGTGTCAGTATACGTTTACCCCTTTTTTGGGATGAGATTGACTATTTACAAAATAGGTACACCTTGGTAGATATGGTCAAGAGATTCTCTCGAATATTGTTTTCTACCTTTTCAGATTCAAGAGACAAATTAAGAAAAGGGACATGATGGAGTTTTATTTCTTGTCTCTTTTTCAAACTATCTAAATATGGAAAAGATATCGAGTTATTCTTATGTTGGACTCGTTAAAAATTAAATGACGAAAGACTTGTCACCATGACGAGCCCAAGTTTATCCTTCCTAGGACTCGTAAAACTTACTAGGGTGGATTCATTTTAAGGGTGAAATTATACGACAAGCATATGGTATCCTCTTCAAGATTGTGTAGAAATAAAGAGGTAAATGCTAGAAATGGCTGGGAAAATGAGAATGAAACATCTCTTGTATAAGCAGCATGTCACTCTTGAAATTGACACTCATTTGTTTCTTGTGTTGGGTTTGGGATATCCTCATTCAATCACTTGTCCTTTTGGGTTTAGGTGATCCATTTTGCCTCTCATATGACTATTTTACTTCGTCATTATGACCCTTGGTCCTATATTGAGTCAAACGATGCCACACTCCACAGTCATGTCACTGATATGTTCAAGAGTAGTCCTACCTACAGTCTCTTACCTATACATTGTCTAACCTTTTCTTAAAATCCTAGATCATACTCGTTTATTCCACTTTATTCCTTGTTTCGTGTCGATGATGAGGAAATCATTATGACCCTCCTTCGATGGGTCACTTTTTGTTGACTTCAGTGCATTATCCAAGAATATGACTTAGGAACTCCCTTTTAGTACCTTAGAGCTTGCATGCCATTAATGGCAAGTTCTTCACATACGACGATAGGTTTTCATTGTTGGCCTTCGATCAAGTGATTCCATGGGTGTTCAACTTCATCTTCACTATCACATTCATGGATTGTATTTTCGTACCTTGAGATCCATTGTCATTATGGGTGGTTCCTCCTGTGCCTGTTAACAATCCAGATCAATGGTCAGTAATCAGGTAGTTTTCTAGCATGTTCAACTGTGACATGTTCATTTGCATGTTAGAAATCATACTTTGATCAGGTTGGGATGGAGCACAAGACCCGAGTTTTGTCTGATATAACTCAGGCTACGTGTAGTTATGTATTGTTCATGATTGTACACATGTTTCTTCTATACAAATGGCTATGACCATACCGTGGGACTTTACATTTATGATGATAATTATATATCAGATGGCTTCGTCCATGCCTTGGATCTTAGATTACATATGATCCTTCTTTATTTGATGGTTGTGCGCATGCCATGGATCGTTTCATATAGTCCTTACTATCTGGATGGATGCGCCCATACCATGGATTCATGTTTTGACATTAGATATGTATATGTATATGCATCCTTGATTCGTAGGTCTCTTGACAGTGTTTGTCCTCGTCCTTGCAAAATATCGTAAAGAATCTCAGCCATCACTCCCTGTTTTGCCTTCATGCTTTAGGGGGCATCTGTTACACTCCTGCACTTCTGTGTGACATACCCCGAAGTGCCCGAAACATGACTATAATGTAGTGTACTCATTCATATAGGTAGTTCAGATCCTTCCTAAGACATTGGTTGGAAAATACCTTGAGCTTCCCCTAAAAGAAATAACTCTTAAACCCTAATTTGAGAATCATTGCCCTTATGAGGCTAGAAACAATGATTATCGCCTGTTGCACTACACCAGATCCACAATGGTATCAGTTTGTTTGCTCATATACCTACGATGATCCCAAAAAGGTAATTTTCCCAAAGAGGATGAGAAGCTTTGTGATTTAGAGGCTTCTCGAGCAGTGAGATGGAGGTTGTTTGGAATATATGATGTCGAATTCTCCCAGCTTGGCCCCTTGGTCTTATCCCTATAAGCTACCTCCTTGAGATGAGGACCTAATCCTATCTTTGTAGAGATCCTAACTCCCTTCCCAACCTATATATTCATCCTCTCCCATTCCCAAATGGTTAGAGGCTAGTTGGCCTGGTTGGTCTATGTCTATTTGCACCCTTATGTTAAGATTATGCCTATATGATACTCATTTGGCTTGGAGAAGGAGTGCTTGGAGATTTTAGTTTGGACTTGGATATTCATTCAAGGAGAGCCTATCAACATCAAGTCTTGGTTGTATGCTTCCCCTTATTTTCTACTAATATACAATTGCTAGTTCATTTTCCCTAAATGTGTATGCTCATGTATCATTTAGCTTAACATTTCTTTATCAATTAAGTAGGTTACTTTTGAATATGCTATTTGTATTTCCATGCCTTGTTGTGTCTTGATCTCTTATGCAAGTGCATAAGCACTGTAAGCAAGAAGAACGAGCCTGTGACACAAGTGATTCAACGTATTCAATGAAGACGATTGAGATAGCATCAGAACAAGGTAGGCCATATTATTCATCTCTCTTTTCAATTGTAACTTCAGAAAGTGTCTTGTAGATTGTCACTTTGGTTTCTAGACCCACTCATTGGGCTAGAGGGATCATCTTTGTTCGTAGAGAGGATTTACCTAGACAACAAGGAGCCAACTCTTATATCACACAAAACTAATATAATTTCAATCCAAACCTAAGGAAAATATTTAGACTAAGCTAATATGATTACTTACCAAAAACTCAAAGAAATATTTACAAATATACAACCTCAAAACATTCATTTCATAAATATAAATCTTTAAATTCTGAAATAATGTTTCTTTTATTAGGGCGAATACTCTTTTAATGAGGATATGTTCAAATTTTTCCAGTATGGTTGCCATTAAGTTATCACTCTATAATTTCTAAGGCTTCAAAAGAAAATCACAGAGGTAACTACCAACCACTTTGGAAGATGGGATCTAGCCCTAGCAGCTTGAGAGAAGGCTCTCTATAAAATTTAACTTTGTTTTGATTAAGAATTTTAGGCTATTTATTAAGCCTCTTACTTGGTTGTTTTAAATGAGGGTTGGTGTTATGAAATCAGCTCACAAAAATATAGAAAATATAGATCAATTCCTTAGAAATAAGCCTCTTCGAGGGGGCAACCTCCTTGACATTACACAAATGAACAATTCTTGGATGATACAAATGAGAAGACATCCTTTCTATATATAAGAGTCTAAGGAGTCATAATATAATCAGAGCTGACATAACAATAATAATGTAAGGGCAAAATAATAACAATAATGTGCTTCTATGGGCAAAAATAATAACAATATGGGGACTACATGGGCACAACAATATAATAAGGGGGGTGTACTAATAACAATATGGGGTTATACTAGTAGTATAGGGACCTAACATGCCCCTCTCCTTCAAAAGGTGTTGTCCTCAATGCTTGAGTAGTTCTTGATGCTTTTGAATAAAATTCTTGTCCTCCCATGTGGAATCCTCAACAGGTAAGTTCTTCCACTTAATGAGATACTCTGAAATTGATCGATTTCATAGCTGTTGGGTTCTTGTTTCTATGACTGTTCCAAGTTCCAATATGTTTTTTCTTTCCTTATCAAGTTTATGCAATATTGTTTTAACTAGGATCTTCTAGAACTTTTGAATGAGTGGCCACACTTCTTCGTCCTTTTTCCATTCATACCTTGCTTCGTTTATCCAATTTGGTTGGATAATAGAAATAACACAAAACAATGCTTCCACATGCTCATCCTTTCTTGAGAGTGCATTTGCAACAACATATTTCTTCCCTTTTTGTAGATGATTTCAAAGTCATAACCATCATATTTGTGACCCATTTTTTTTGTTCTTCTAAAGATAATCTTTGTTCTAAAAATTATTTAAGACTATCATGATTGATTTTTACCTTGAAGTGTCTTCCCATTAGGTAAGGTCGCCATTTATTAAGTGCATGTATTATTGCCAACATTTCCTTCTCAAAATAGCTTGCTTGAGATGTAGTCATAAAAATACCCAATCGCCTACATCAAAACTTCTTTCACTGCGATGTTGATTTTCCTATTGTTTCATTTGATTCTGCACCAAAGTGGCGTTATCCTTTAAAATTTGGAGAACTTTTTGTTGATGCTCGATGTGATCTTTCACTGCTTGAATCTTTTTCTTTTTGATATGTCCTTCTATATTGAGAGTTTGAGGAGTGGTAATTTCTTCTAATGCATCATAATATATGGTCAGATTCATTTCTTGATGCTTGATGTGATGTTTCACTTCTTGAACATTTTTCTTCTTGATATGTTCTTCTATCATGATAGTTTGAGGAGTGGTAATTCTTGCCAATGCATTACAAGATATGGTTGGATTCATTTCTTCTTTATCAATGTGATCCTTCAGTTCTTGAACCTTTTTCTTCTTGATATGTCCTTCTATCTTGAGAGTTTGAGGAGTGTAATTATTTCCAATGCTTTACAAGATATGGTCAGATTCATTTCTTCTTTCTCCGGGGTTGGTTCCTGGTGTATATCCTCTTCTTTTGATTTTTCATGATCATTTTCTTCCTCCTCTTTATAATCTATGTAAAATAATTTCTTCTCAACACACTTATGACCTTTAATGTATTTGTTATCACAATTGTAACAAAGCCCTTCTACTCTTTTTTCTTCCAATTGTTGTGGTGTCAACCTTGTAGGTTATGGAAGGCTAGGAGAAACAACACTTCCATAGTTATAATTGTGAGGGGTATACTTCCTTGTTGCCATAATTTTACTTTCCACTTTTCTAGCTAACCTGAATGCCTTCTCCAATGAATCGGATTCCCAAGGATGAACCTCATGTTGAATGTTATCCTTTAAAGTCCTTATGGAGACATCAATCCTCTACTTCTCTAGAATATAATTTTCCCTTATATTCAATTTTTGAAAGTCCTCAATAGGCTCTGCCGTTGACCACTTTTGTTTGAGATTCAATTTGCTAAAGAAGGTGTTTCTCTTTGTATCCTCATAATGTGCTATCATTTCCTCCATGAAAATTGACCGCGTAACAAGTGGTTTATGAGAACAAAGCCCTTTATACCATAGAAATTGATCCGGTTCTAAATATGAAGGCGCAATATGTACCTTTTGTAATAGTTTCAACTCATGTAGATCAAAATATTTCTTCATCTGTAGTATCCAATTTACGGGAGTCTTGCCATCAAACTTCCTCATATCACCTTTTCTTGATTTTATGAGCTCAATTTGGAAACAACTATAACTCTGTACTTTCAGATCTTTAAGTTCTGAAATTTTGGTCTATAATAGCCCTTTGAGTCCTCTTTCTAACTCCACAAGTTTGATCACAATTGGATTCCTGAAGAAATATCTATTCCCAATCTCCCGTGATGACCTAATTATAGACTAGTTCAGTACAGTGAACTTGCACGACATACCACGTGTCATTGCTTCAACCTTAGGTTCTGAAAATTATACCCAAGCAAAATAAAGTCTGTCCTCTTTCTGTAACTTCTTACAAAATTTCAATCTGATTCGAAGAGAGAATGTTATGACGATTTTCCCAAGGTCACCTGTTTAGGATGTAATTTGGGAGTCTGCAAAAACCCTAAATTCCTCAAATCATATATCCAAAAATATAGTGAAACAAGATCTGAAATTTGGACCCAAGGTTCAGACATATTTCTTCTTAGGTTCTGAAACTTTGTAGCAAAAATTTTATAGTGAAAATTCCACGATGACCTATTTTAGATTAAATTATGGAGCTTGCAAAAACCCTAACTTCCTCAGATCATATATACTAAAATATATTGAGATAAGATCTGAAATTCGAACCCAAGGTTCAGAGGGATTTCATCGCAAATGGGTTTTTTTAGCTTATGAAATGCTGCAGAAAAAATGTTATAGCGAAAATGCTACGATGACCTGTTTGGAGCAGCGAAACCCTAGAATCCAAAGCTCTGATACCAAATGTTATGAAACCAGCTCACAAAAAGATAGAAAAGATAGATCAACACCTTAGAAATAGGCCTCTTGGAGGGGGAAACCTCCTTTACATTACACAAATGAACAATTCTTGGATGATACAAATGAGAAGACATCCTTTCTATATATAGGAGTCTAAGGGGCCATAATATAATCAAAGCCGACATAACAATAATAATGTAAGGGCACAAAAATAACAATAATGAGCTTATATGGGGCACAATAATAACAATATGGGGAATACACGGGCACAAAAATATAATAAGGGGCATGTACTAATAACAATAAGGGGTTATACTAGTAGTATAGGGACCTAACAGTTTGGTTGATAAATTGGTGAGATCACCATTGAGCTATGGAGTAATCTATTTAATCATGAATCTAAAACAAATTTTTAAGGTAAGTGTTCATAGGGAAATGTATCCCACCTATTGGATTCTTTAATCTAAATGATATGGAAAGAAGAAAAGAAAATATTCAATTAAGCAAAAGAGAATTGAGGAATTCCTTTACTTAATATCAGCTGAGATACATTAAGAATTGTTAACAACGAGTACAGAGTGTTAAGAAACAAATTCTATACTTATACTTTATGTTTAACAACTAAGAATAAAGAAAACATAAGCATGATAGACAAAGAAAATAAACAAAGAACAATAGATGTACTTCAACAATCAACTAAATGCAAGAATCTTGTGAATAACTTCCTTTATTACTGAATAGGTCCACTGATGTTCCAAAAACTCCAATATATTTTCGTTTGAATAAAAAACATAAAAATCCAGGATTACCAACCTATTCTCATTTCAATCGAGGGGTATTTATAAACATATTTAAAAAAAATAATGTCATAATTGACCTAGATATATTTAAGGAGTTCCTAAACATAATCTATCTAATTGTTACAAAATTTTTAGGAATATTGAAACTGCTCGAAGTGTTGGCACTATTTTTGTGGAAGTTCTGAATATTTGCCCCTTTGAATCCTGTTGCGCTAATGATGCTAAGCTGTACAATGAAGTACCTTGTTACCCTAGTAACTCGAATAACTCATCCCATCTTTCTTCACCTGGGATAGAAACTTCTAACATTTTCTTGTAAACTTCACCAACCTCAGTATATTTGGAAAAGGTAGGTTTGGTGAGGAAAAGGTGTTTCACCTCATGCCAAATCTCCAACTCATGTCCTAGTGCTTCCAACAAAAATTTACTTGTAAGAATTCCCTGTATGGATGAAAATTTCCTAACGTCTTTAGCCTTCTCTAATAAGTTTTGGTTATAATCTGACAGAGTCATCAATTTTTCATTTAAAACCAGTAATCCTGGCATTCCTTTGTTCTGTAGTGTTTTAAATTATGTTGAGGAACTTGTGAACACCAATTTGTAGTACCCGACACTTCTCTTCAAGTTGTTGTATTAGATTCTTTTTGACCAAAACTTTCTTAACTTCTAAAATTTTCTATGTTCAATCTTCAATCTGCAAATCTTCCAACTCATATTTATTCCTTGAATTAAGAAATTTTATAATCTTATTTTCTTCTTTCGGTCTATCAGCTAATTCCTCCTTATTCCATGCAATGACTTCCATTTCCTTCTGAATTATTTCTTCTTGTTCAAAAATGATCTGGATAATGGGCCACATTTCATTTATTGATTGCTTAATATCCTTCCATATTCTTTCTTTGGCTTCACCCAAAGTCTTGTCAATCTAATTCTGCTACTCTAATCTCTGTAACTAGGAAGTCAACCTATTTGACTTCAGCACTTCTGCTATGAGCCTATAATCTGATTTGCTTTGCTGTTCCTGTAGAATTTGTACCTGTTCTCTCAGACTGTCAATCTCCTTGTCTCTTATTATCATATCTTCCATAGCTCTAACCAACTTTTCTAATGCATTGGTGGTTTTAGTTGCAAGGAAAGTTAATGAAGATGTTGTAGCTGGCATTGAAACTATGAGGGGTATAGCCTCCAAAGGCCGTGCTACCCCAGCTGCATTCTGATCCTTTTCTTTAATTAGTTTATCCATCTTAGCCTCCATTTCTTTAATTTGTGTGTTATGCTCCACCAGTAGTTTCAAAATTTTCTCTTTTTGTATATCTATTTCTCCTAAGTCCTTTGCCTGAGGATCTTCAGCAGCAAGCAACTTCAACTACTTCCTTAGGGATGCTATATCATTGTTCTTCTTCTTAATGATCTCTTCAATAACCTTTGAATTACTTGGATCATAAACTGATTTAATCACCATCTCCTCTAAATATTTGATTATGTTATCTTTGACCAGGGAGGAATTTTTTTCCAGTTTGAGCTGTGATTGAACATTGTTCAAAGATAGATGCAACTTGGAAGTAGTAATGGCAGTCCGTGTAAAATTTGAATACGCCACTCTCATGTTTTCCTGTGAATGTCTATCTGGTCTAAAGGATGGACATATTTTGCCTCAAATTCAAAGGTGGTCTCCTTGAAATCAACTACTAATTTAGGTTGGGGTACTTGAGCTTGCAATAATGCCATATGCATTCTCCCTTTCTCTAATCATAGGCTAAAATGAGTCTTTGTTGAGTAGATGAATACTGCTTCCTAAATTGAGTATAAATGTTGTCACGGAGAGCTTCATTCCTTTGTTTTTTTCTTTGTACCTTGGAAGTATGTCAAACTGCATCTGTTCTACAAATGACCTTGTTGTATGAGGTGTTGTGGCTGGATTCTCTTTACTGGTTGAGGATGATGGAGAATTAGTGGTACTCCTACCAAACTATGAGGTATGAGGGAGAGTGAGTACAATAACACCCTACGTTTCCTTCTTTGGTGTGAAAACTACCTTGGAGCTTATCTTTGTTTTCTTCGTGTAAATCTTGAATTCCTTTGTTGAGACTTCTGTTACTAGAGAAGAATAATATTATCTTTTCCCTTTCTCAGTTTTCTCTCTAGGGATAGGAGTCTTTGAAGCGGTTATGGACAACACCTTCTCCTCGACTTCCTGTAATGTGTTCTCTTCCCAATCCTATGGATTCATATATTTCTCAATTTATGGTCTTTGGATATGTACATAAGGGGTTGTCTTCTGCTCCACCCTTATCTTAGAAATTAACCCAAAGGGGTCTTAAGACCATGTGAAACTGAGGGGAAAATTCATCTGTTTTAGAAGGAGTTCTTCTTTCTCTCCTATTTCTCTACTGTTATAGACAAATGGCCCTATCTGTCTTTTGATTCTGAATTGTGACTTCTTCTTGGCTGTTAGAAAGTGAACATTATATGATTGGGTTATTTTCTTGATTTATTCTAAGGTAAATATCCTCATAGGAAGGTATTTTGGTAGTTTATAGGGTGGAAACTCAGAGCCATAAACCCTGATATCTATATAATTTTGTTATAAATACCAATCACGTTTTTTCACTTGCTCACTGAGATGCAACACCTTTTGAATGTCTCCACTGATCTTGGGAATTTGTTAGCTGCTCAGCAAACAAGTTTCTAGATATATGAATTGATCTATAAAATATTTGAACCTGTACTCCTCTGATTTTTGTCTGATGATTGAAGTCCAAAACATTATAGACTGAGGCTCACCCTGTTCATTGAGTTTCTTCAATGCAAAAGCAAACCTGTTTGTATGGAAGAAAAGAAACATATGTATTAGAATAGAAGAATATCTAAACATTCCTTCAGTAAAAAAATTGAAAGAATTGTTCATGTATGGTATCTGCAAGAAGGTGACCATAGTCAAAATGACTGAAGGTCCTTTTTCCATGGGAAGGATGGATAGAAAGCCTGAAATAGGCTCATCTACCCATTCATCCGAGAAATATCCAAGTAGACAAGACAAGGCAGAGATAATATGTCTAGTCATCTAGGGGGGAAATAGAAGAGGGATAAAGGGGGTTTTTGTTGGGAAATATAGAATATTCTAGGAGGAAGATTTAAAAATCTTAGCTCTCTGGGGAAAAGTAAGCTTTAGGTAGATATTTTTAAGAGCTTCAATGGAGAAGGGAGTCAGAGATTCACTATGTGAGATCTGTAACATCTGGTATATACTATCAAGGGTAATGGTGAAAAGGATTTCACCATTAGGGGATATGACAACTCTTTTGCTTGAGAGATAAGAGGCCTGGCATTTGAGGAAAAATTCTAAGAAATAATAGGTTTCAGGAAAAATGAATAGGAGTAATATAGATTGCTAAAGTCTAATTTCATATGACTAGTATAGATGGTTGTCTCAAAACCAAGAATGTAATTCAAACAAGTCGAGTTCACATTGTGTTTCGGCAATTTTGTAGTGTCTGTCGACTGAGGGAATGTGGTCTAATTCCATGGAGGGAGAGAGCATAGGATTTACCACAGTGGCATCAATTTTGGTTTTGGAGGCCATTTTGGTAACAGAGTAAAATTGAAGAGGAAGACAACATTAATTTCCTGGGAAAAATAACTTGTAGGTTATTACTCTATCAGCAATGGATTGTGGAAAAGGGAAAACAAAGATCAGATTAATATTGTTGAGAGAATGTGATAATTAGGAAAGGAAGTGTTCGAGGGTGAGTGTGTAGGGATTTATAAGTTTTCATGGAGCCGGACCATTATATGAAATGATTGTTTATGGGAGGAACTACTCTACAACATAAAGAAATGACAATGGGAGGAAGTGGCAACGAGAGTGTTGTAACGGTCAATCGACGTGGAGCCAAGTGATAGGTGGAAAAGGGCGTGGGCACGGGATTGTTGTTACGAGAGGGTGTGAGGATGAGTGGTGTTCGGAGGGGGGTATGAACGGTAAGTGGAAAGTGGGGTGGGGTGCAAAATAGTGTGAGAGGGACACGTAGCGACGAGACCCGGTAGGGAAATTTCTTTTTTGGACCCCCCCCCGCTGATAAGGGAGACATGGCAGGGGGCAGAAGGTGTGGGAGCTATCCGATGAATAAGACAATGTGATCGGGAGCAGGGAGATGTGCACAATTTGAGAATTGATAACAAAATGCCTCATTAACCATATAGTTTTACAAAAAAGTCCAGACCTTGGAAAAATGGTACCACATATTGGCATTTTTTATAATAAGTTGAATTTTACTCCAATCTAACCTAACTAAAACCAACTAGGATGCATTTAGGAGCACGAACCTTTATTTATTTTTTCAATTTAAAGGGTTAAAACACCTATTCAAAATGTAAAACTAATCTAACAATTGTATTAATCCATATTACACTGTTGGATTAATTTCTTCATCTAACTTACCTAACCTTATCTTAGCCAAGATCACACTGTTTGGCTAGGGTATTTAGTCTGACCTAATTGACATAAATTGAAATTTGCTTGAACATGATTAAGCAGTATGTTTCAAACAAGAAGAAGTTTTGTGGCATTTTGAACAATTTGCACACAATTTCCTGAATTTATTTTTCAAAAATTATTATACTATTAGTGGCACTTCAACTGACATCGTGTTCACATTTTTTTTTTGGCATTCTTTTATTTATATTATTTTTGCCTTTCTTTTCTTTTTGTTATATTTTTTTATATACCCCCTTTTCATATATATATATATATATAATATATATATATATATATATAATATATATATATATATATATTTTGGAAATCATTTGCAAATGAAATATTATTTACATATTGAAATAAATGGGAAAATATTGAATCACCTAGTGATCCTATAAATTATAGGACATGTTACACAATAATTTGTCACTGACTCTGCATTCCCTGATCCCACATACTGCCAGTCCATGTTACTAACATTTGTGCTGTGTCATGGTTCCAATTATGTGTCATTACCTTCCTTGCAATCTCAGGAAGAGTGTCTCATTTCATTATCCCTGAAGAAGACCCTTTTTACCTAAGTTTCTGGGTCATCGCAAGTTAGAAGTTATCCCCCTCACGAAGATGGTGAAGTTAACACTAGCCCTAGTGAAGTATTTTCTCTGTCCCTATGTTGCACCCGTGACGAGCCAGATTTGGCAAGTGTTTCGACAAATCATCGAAACTTCTAGATGAAATTGCTTCATAGGTGGTCCTAGGGCTGGTTGTTTGGTTAGTTGAGCTTGCCTTTCTCCTATCGGATAGTTGTTCCACCTTTTGTGCAACCTCCCTAAGATATAAACTCTTCCTTCCTTCTCTTATGGGACATCTCCCTCCTATAAATATCTCCTCCATGAATAACATCAGCTAGCTTGGATGTAATTGGATGTTAACTAGATGTAATTTGATAGTTTCAAGTTTCTAAGAGAGGAGTAGAGGTAGAGAGTGTTATTGGAGCATGGAAGTAGCCTCATTTGTATTTTTATTTGAGAGATGCTTGAGTAGATTTGGCTTGAGAGATTTCTAGTATCAACCCTTTTGGATAGAAGAGAGAGTCATATGTTCCCTTGGGAGACGGTTCACAAGTAAATTCTTACAGAGACATACCGACATGACCCTTCAAGGAGGCTTACGATGTCAAGGCCTGGTTGTAAGTTTTACTTTGATTTATATTAATAAAAATAAATAGATTGTTTACTATATCATGCATTTTAATTATATGTCGATAGCTTGAGGTTCCTTAACTCTTGAAGTAGATTGTTTGGTTGTTTTCTATTGGTGTTTGTGGTGTTTCTCTACATGTTATTTCCAGGTATGAATGACTAGAAGAGCAAAGAGCTAGAGGAACATGATAAGGACTTCATCGAACATAGGATTGAAGGTAGGTCTTCATAATACCAACTTTCTAAGGAAATTTTCTTTGGTATTGTCTGTGCAGTGACTAGACCCACTTTAGGGCTAGAGGGGTTGCCTCTGTCTATAGAGGGAACTTACCTGTGTCACAAGTTGGCGACCACAGTGGGGGTTTGTCTTTTGTCTTTTGTGTTGATTGACTTTGTTGGTTTATTGTCTTCCTTGCTATTTAGGTAGCATACTTCATTCTAGAAGTTGTTAGACTACCTCTATAGCCTTCCCAACCTTTTGAGTGATAGATCTATCCCCACTCCAGTCAAACTTTCATTTTTTTCTTTTGATTTCGAGCCGTCACCATTTATTTCCTAACAGTCATGAAGTAGTCGCGTCTGCATTGTCTTATGGGTTGCACCTTTTACTCTACAACACAAATAAATTGTCTAACAATCGCACCGAGGCCTAAAATCAGCTCGGCGTAGCTAACTAATGTACTTTCGCGTTGATGTCGCAAAGTGTTTGGTTAGGGAGGTACGATGATTTGTTTTCAGCACATGTTGCTAGTGTTTTACTTGTGATGATTCCTGTAAGTTTCAAATTTTGAGGTTTGTTTGGTTGATCGGACAATGTGTTTTTTCCTCAGAGCTTGTTTTTCTCCTCTTTGTTGTGTCAAAAGTGTTGTTTGTTAAGATTTTTTATTTCAATTTTCAAGTCTTTTCAAATCCTCTCTTCTGAACTGTGTGACCTAAATACCCTAGGGTTTCTTCACTGCTTGGTTTGCTTAGGTCACTCCTTCATTGAGATCTTTAGACTCTGCTTGGTAAAATCTCTCTCATTGTTTGAGGCTTCTTCTATTTTGTTGTTTGTCATCCTCTTGATTGGTGTGTGTGGTTGGTCACCGAACTTCCTTGTCTTGTTCGTTCGGTCCCTTTCTTTCATTTGGCATAAATCGCTTTGCTTCCGAGTCAATGAGATAGTTTTCCAATTTTATAAAAAGGATCATTTCTTTAGTTTGAGTCTTTGATCGATTTGTGCATGTAGTTGCTTATCATTTATTCAAGAAAATAAAAAAGTGCATTCATCTTGTATTAATGTTTGTAAAATGATTTTTTGCATTAGTAGATTCTTGCGATTAAGGCATTGAAAAGCAAAAAGAGTGTTTCTCATTCTTTCTTGGATTGCTTGCATGTTTGAGTAGATGGTAGAAGTGTTCCTTTTTCTTTGATTGGTTTGCTTTTTTTCCATTCAGCTGTTATGCATTGAACCTCACACTCTTCCTTAGCTAGTTGTTCATCCAACGAAAATGGTCTTTTTTCTCATTTAGTTACATTATAGGAGTGTTAAAGATACATTCGATAGGGCCTTAAAATCAAGACTTAATTCAAGATTAACTGTTAAAATTTATTGAATGAACTTAAAAACTCATTGGAACCTAATGCTCACATATCTAGAGGTCTAGGCTATAGATGTGTTCCGGCATTGTTAAACCTAGTTCCTATTGTTCTCACTAAGGTTGGGTGATTCCTCCTTTTCTGATACAATAGATGCTAGTACAACTTTGTGCTCCCAGTATTGTCACGTATATATTGGGAGACCCCACTTGGTTATCATATTATTATCCATAGGAAGCCGATTCTACCGCCTTACACATTCTAACACACCGAACACAACATTCAGGAAGATTGTCTGTCGTATGGGAAGTCCTTGGTCATTTATCTTTCATTTGATTACCAAGGTGTATATGCAGTTTTACAATTTGTCTGGTAAACCTCTTGCCTATAATTCCAGAGCAATCACTTTCATTCCTTTTTTACTCTTTAAAAGTAAAAGGATCATCTAAGCACCTGTCCTTTCAGGCTCATTAAAATTCGAAAGCAACTAGAGTCATCATTAGTCCTTTTTCTTGACTCTTTAAACATGAAAAGGCAATGTTTCGTTCTAGTGTCATAAAATTTATTTGTCCATGATAACATTTCACCAATTAATCTTTACCACCTTGTGATCACATCTTGAAGATTTTTTGCAACCCTGTTGATTATATCTTTTCTCCCAAACTTTTTGAGTTAGGCCATCTTGGCGAACTCACCAAATCCATCGTCCTTGCCAAGTGACGGAGAGCCCCTTTCTCCTATCTCTTTTAAGGTATCATCTGTTACTGGTACTCTTCCTATTGTCCCAAGTGTCCAACCTCTTGATTCTCGAGCTTTGGGTGAAGACCCTTTCGATTGGACTCCTCCCAACATTTGGGAATTTTTAGATGTGGATCTCCCATCTACTTCTCTTGGTGCTTCGATTCCGATGGCTACTTCCGACATGGATGAGTCAAGTCCTATTAGTAGTCAAGAGAGCCTTGGGTTGATCGGGGAACCTTAGTTTCCCCCGAAAGGTTTTCCTTTCAACATTTCCCCAAATGTGTCATTGCCACTTCGCTATCGCGCTCTAGCTGACATACTTGGTTCTACGTCTTTGCATTAGAGCTCTATGTGGTCTCATACTACCATTCTATCTTCCAGAATTTTCATGTCTACTTAGTTGGCCTTGACTTCCATACCTCAGATGTAGGTTATGTCAGTTACATCCATTCCATCAATGTCCACCATGTGTGTGGCATTCATTTCTCCTTCTGTTAGTGCGGTTACCGCCTCTCCGATAATTTCTACTATTACTGGGATATCATCAAAACCTTCTGGTGGTGGTCCTTCACCTTTGGTCTCTAGAGTTGGTTAACCTATGGGTTGTATACCAATCTCTTCGAATTCCATTCCGAAGGGATTGCCATATGAGCAATACCTGTTTGCTCTCCAAAATCTTATTCATAATTATTTAGGTTCTTAACCGCTGTCCATCCCACATAACCCTATGCACTACTATGATCACCATGGAGCTCATATTTATTACACTTGGTCGCTTCCTCCAGGGGTCCCAGTTGAGAATTAGATTTTGCTTTCGGTTGCCTAGAATCATACTACCTATCATGGCCCGCAAGGGTAACCTTTACAGGGGCAACCTCCGGGTTTGCAAGGGAAACCGTTTCAATGATAATCTTCAAGCCTACAAGGACAACCCTTTCAGGGACAACCTTCAACCTCCACAGGTTCCTATTTTGTTTATTTAGGGCAACCTTCTGGTCAGCTAGGTCAACCTCAATTCCAGCAAGGCCAACCTATTGTCCAGCAAGGTCAACCCTCTGGTCAAGTGGGACAACCTTAGTTTCAACAAGGCCAACCCGCTGTCCAGCAAGGTCAACCCTCTGGTCAGGTAGGACAACCTCAGTTTCAACAAGGTCAACCTACCCCCCAGCAAGGTCAAACTTATGGACAAATAGGTCAACCTCAATTCCAACAAGGCCAACCTTTTGGCCAGTTGGGTCAGCCCCAGTTCCAATAAGGACATCAGTCTGGTCAAATCAATCCAACTCTTAGTTAACCAGGCACTCAGATGCCAGCTGGTTCCCAAGATCTACCTAGTTTCTAGACTCAAGCTGGACTCTGAGCTTAACCCAGTCCCAAAACTCAAGTTGGATTCCAAGCCCAACCTGTTTATCAAATGCAACCTGGGCTCCAGGCACAGTTTGTACCTCAGCCACAATTCGATCTCCAAGTACCTTAGCAACCCCAAGGACAACCTGAGGGTGCTCCATATCAAAATTATCAACAAACTTAGGTTAATCCTTATTATAATTTTTAGCAGCCATATGCTAGCCCTGTTCGTCAAGCTGGTAACCAATGGTTTGCTGGCGGTCAAAACCCTGGTCAACAACCAAGTTATGGAATTAATCTGCCCAAGTATAACCCTTATGGACAAAATCCTTATGGAAAATATCCATGGGGGTAGCAAGGCTTTGGTTGGAACCCTAATGCTAGCCCTTATCAGAGGCTTATGATGTCCTTTAACCCTCAATTACATTTTCTTGCGACTTTGGAACTTCCCGATGTTTCCAAGCTGACGAATGACCCTCTCCTTCATAATCCATATTGGCCACCAGTTCCAACCAAGATTCTTGGCGATTGTCCTAAATTTGATGGTAAATCTGGAGGGGATCCCCAAGTGCATGTTATGACTTATCACCTTTGGTTCTCATCTAACTCATGGCTTGACGATTCTATTTGCCTCCATCTTTTTCAAAGGAATCTTACTGGTTCTATTGTGAAATGGTATATTAAGCTCACTCGTGGAACTTTCCAAGACTTCAATTCGCTTGCGATGGCATTTATTACCCATTTTCAGTTACCATTTCGTTATGAAATGGGAACACATCTCATTACTTCTTTGAAACAGGACACGACTACCCATATCTCTGATCATATTCATGAATGGAGAAGGTGGCGCTATTTGATTAAGTTCTAGATCCTCGATCAGCTTCTGATTGACTGGTTTACTACCTCTTTTGCTGGTCCGATAGCCTGAGATATTGCTATGGGGGAATGTGTTACTGAAGAGAAAGCTATCATGCATGCGCAGTATCTTGATTTGGTTTATTCCCAATCTAGCACGCTTTATGATGTCTTTCCTGATGCTTTGCGACCTGGAACTTCTAAAGCCTCGTCAATGCCTTCCGTCAACAATTGTTATTGGTTCTATTTCCCAATCTTCTCAAAAGTCTTCCATGACTCCTGCGAAGAAAAAACCTACTGCTCCTAGTGAAAATTCTTCTCAGTTCGCATCTAATACTGACAAAACCTCTGAAGTCAATTCTGTTCAGTCCACCACGGTAGAGAAAACTTTGAAAGGTAAGAAGAAGGGGAAAGGTAAAAGTAAGGTTGATCCGTTGAAGTAAGATCCTCCTAAGATCCCTGCCAATGATTGTGACAAAGATCACTACACTAAAGATTATCCTAGGCGGTTTGAGGTTAGTCATTTTCTTAAGGGGACTTAAGGAACAAATGCTGTACTTAAAGAGCCTTTTTCTTCCCAGTAAACTCAAATGGTGGTCAATCAATCTCAATCCTCTTCCACTTTTGGCTCCAATTTTTTTATGGCTAGGACTAACCCTATTCATGTGAGTACTCAATCAAAGGAATATCCTCTATTTGCCAGGAAGGAACCTGGAGTTCCTTCTAACGTTCCTTTGTCCAGTTCCATCCCTCTTCATATTGAATGGCCTAGCACTGAGTCTGTCATTAGACCTCCTACGAAGGGAGTTCTCCAGAAATATTCCTATAACCCCAATGCTCGTGCCACACAGCACTATAGTATTTTTGAAGACTTAGCCCAAGCTCCTTCGGCTATGTCTGCCTTGGAAGTTATCCAGAATTGTCCCCCCTGACGGAAGTCTCTGCTATCCACCATTGGTGGCATTGATCTGGCCGATTTAGAGTTAATTACATTCGATATTGAAAACCATGTGCTGTGATTGCCTCATCAAATCTCTTTTCTCATTCAAGTCATCATTAACTCAAAGAATATTCATCGTACTATTATTGATGAGGGCGCCTCCACTTGCATCATGTCTATTGCTTGTTGGAAGGCCATCGGTTCCCCGTATTTGAGTCAATCTCCTAATACCTTGGAAGCCTTTTATGGAAGAGATTCTCGTCCATTTGGTATTCTCTCGTGCTTGCCTATCACCTCAGAAGGGAAGACAATTGATGTCGAAGTCGAAGTTGTTGATGCTAATCTGACTTACAACATTTTGTTGGGGCAAATCTGGATGTACGCTATATGTGTCGTGGATTTGTCATTATTTTTTGTACTTTGTTTTCCTCATCAAGGGAAGATTGTCACAGTCAATCAATTTTCTTTCTTTGCTTCCTCTTTCTCGGATTGCAATGTTCGATTTGTGGAGCATACCAGTATTCCCTATGAGAGTGAGGGTGCTGGACTCTTTAAAGATCCTGCCTTTATGGGTGTTTTTTCACTCCTACCTCCTAATGTCACCTAGGTTAATATGATCTCTATCAATCCTAATCCCTGGGTGATTCCCCCCATCGATCGAGTGGATTCATGGGGTGAGGTTATGCCATTGAGCCCTATAGAGCTCAAATATGTTGAATCGTTTCAGCTTTGGTTTCATCTTCTTATTCTAATCCTTCGAGCAGATCTCTCAACATGTATGTGCAATCCCCTTGGCTTGGAAACATTGTTTCTTTGAATCCGTTACAAGACACATTTCCTTCTGATGAGGCAATTCTTGAGACTATGTCTTTTGAGGATCCTCCTTGGCTCGATCATCACCATCGTTCCTCATTTCTCCCAAGCCATGGGGCCATGACTACCTGTCTAGGTAAGTTTGCTTCCTATGTTCCTTCTCAGTGGCTTCAGATGCCTATCTTGACTCATGAGGTTTTTTCTGAGGATAATATGGGGAATATTACGCAAACCATGCCCATTGACATCTCTATTAAACCAGGGATTTTTGAAAATATTCACATTGGAGTTACTTGTTCTCCTGAGGAGATCCAGCTTTACATCGACCTTTTCTGAGACTTTCGCGACGTGTTCACCTGGTCATATGAAGAAATGCCCGGTATTGATCTAATTATTGTGGTACATGAGATACCTATATACCCTGCTACAAATCCAGTTCGACAACCTTTACGCCCTGTGCACCCAAGAAAAGCCGTGACCATTAAAGGAGAAGTCGAAAAACTTCTCAAGGCAAGGTTTATTTATCCTATCTCACTGATAGATTGGGTATCTAACATTTTACCTATGACCAAAAAGTAGGGAACTATTAAGGTTTGTGTTGATTATTGTGACATCAATCGCGCATGTCCGAAGGATAACTATCCTAATCCCTTTATTGACCAGCTTATCGATGACTGTGTTGGGAGTGAGATATTCTCTTTTATGGATGGCTTATCTAGTTACAACTAGATCAATGTTTCACCTACCGATCAACACAAAACTGCCTTCATCTGTCCGTGGGGTACTTTTGCTTACAAAAAGCTCCCTTTCGGCCTGAAGAATGCTGGTGCCACTTTCCAGTGAGAAATGTCCTATGCTTTTCATGACATCCAACACATTGTTCAACCTTATCTGGATGATCTTCTATCTCATTTAGGTAAACGCACTGACCATCTGAACCACCTTTGCCATATTTTTCTTTGCTATAGACATTACCATATTCATCTCAATCCGTAGAAGTGTGTCTTTTGCGTCGAATCGAGCAGACTTCTTGGGTTTTTCATTTCTAAAGAGGGTATTCATCTTGATCCCATCAAGGTCGAAGATATTATGAATCTCCCACCTCTTGCTTCTTTGCATTAGCTATAGAGTTTGTAGGGGAAGGCCAATTTCCTATGTTGTTTTATCCCTAACTATGCTGAGATTGCTAAAGGTTACACATGTCTCCTTAAGCGTGACACTCCATTTATTTGGGATGATATCACCCAAAGGTAATTCAAGAAACTCAAGGCACTTCTTGTTTCTGCTCCCTTGTTGCGTCCACCCGACTATCATCAGGATTATTCGCTTTACCTAACTACCGTTGATAGTAATATTGGTATGGTTTTGGTTCAAGTCGACGATGATGGTTCCGAGCATGTCACCGATTATCTTAGCCGCAACCTTCTTGACATCGAGACTCATTATCCTTATGTCAAGAAGCTTGCCTTGGTAGTTGTTCAAGTTGTCAAACACTTTTGTCATTATATTTTGTTGCGCATGACGACCGTGATTTCCGATTGCAACCCGATGACATACATTTTGTCACGTCAATTGCTGGTGGGAAATACTTGAAATGGATTGTTATCCTTTAGGAGTTTGATTTGGAGTTTACCACTTCCAAGTCTAAGAATTTATTGGTCTTAGCTGAGTTGATTTGCTCATTATCATCTACTTCCGCTCGCTCTCTAATAGAGGACTACATTTCGAGCGACACACTTTTCTTTATCAGTACCCTCGATCCCTAGTATAGTGACATTATTGTTTACCTACAGACGTCTTCATTCCACCCTGATTTGTCTAAGGATGCTCAATGACACATTTGGAACCACTCTCAGCCCTATCGTATTGTTGGAGACACTTTATACTGTCTCGGCGTTAATTCAGTTCTCTATCATTGTCTAACTTTCAAGGAAGTTGAAAGAGTCTTGAATGACTGCCACTATGGCACTTGTGGTGGTCATATGTCTCATTATGCTACTGCAAAAAAAATTCTTCGTGCTAGTTACTTTTGGCCCTCCATTTTCAAGGATTGCATTTTATCTGTCCGTTCCTGTCACC
>APFE030366602.1:68049-110057 GCA_000404065.3 Pinus taeda
TCCTTTCACTATGTACTCATGTATCAGAGATATCAACTGTACTTGCGTCTGCAGTTTCTCTGCAAGGACATTATGTTTCGGTTATGGATTTGTAAAACATTTCACCCGTCCCACTCTCTCGGCCTTCATGCTTTAGGAGGCATCTATTACATAGTAATTTGTCACCGAATCTGCATTCCCTGATCCCAGATACTGCTAGTCCATGTTACTGACATCTATGCTGTGTCATGTTGCCAATTATGCGTCATTATATTCCTTGCAATCTCAGGAAGAGTGTCTCATTTCATTATCCCTGAAGAAGAAACTTTTTACCTAAGTTTATGGGTCATCTAGAGTTAGAAGTTATCCCCCTCATGAAGATGGTCAAGTTAACACTAGCCCTAGCGAAGTCTTCACTCTGTCCTTATGTTGCACCCACGACGAGCCAGATTTGGCGAGTTTTTCAATAACTCGTCAAAACTTCTAGATGAAATTGCGAGTTTTTCAATAACTCGTCAAAACTTCTAGATGAAATTGCTTCATAGGCAGTCCTAGGGATGGTTGTTGGGTTAGTTTAGCTCCCCTTTGTCCTCTGGGATAGTTGATCCACCTTTTGTGCAACCTCCCTAAGAGATAAGATCTTCCTTCCTTCTCTTATGTGACCTATCCCTACTATAAATATCTCCTCCATGAATAACATCAGCTAGCTTGGATGTAACTAGATGATAGCTAGATGTAATTTGATAGTTTCAAGTTTCTAAGAGAGGAGTAGAGGTAGAGAGTGTTATTGGAGTGTGGAAGTAGCCTAATTTATATTTCGATTTGAGATATGCTTGAGTAGAGTTGGCTTTAGAGCTTTCTAGTATCAACCCTTTTGGACAGAAGAGAGAGTCATATGTTCCCTTGTGAGACGGTTCACAAGTAAATGTGTATAGAGACATACCAATAAGACCCTTCAAGGAGGCTTACGACATCAAGACCCGGTTGTAAGTTTTACTTTGATTTATATTAATACAAATCAATAACTTGTTTGCTATATTGTGCATTTTAATTATATGTCGATAGCTTGAGGTTACTTGAATCTTCAAGTATATTGTTTGTGTGTTTTCTATTGGCGTTTTTGGTGTTTCTCTACATGTTGTTTTCAGGTGTGAACAACGAGAAGAACAAAGAGCTGGAGAAAACTGAAGATTCCTTCATTGAACGTTGGATTGAAGGTAGGTCTTCATAACACCAACTTCCTAAGGAAATTGATTTGGTGTTGTCTGTAGAGTGACTAGACCCACTCTAGGGCTAGAGGGGTTGCCTCTATCCACAAAGGGAACTTACCTGTGTCACAGGACCCTAACACACTACTTCCTTGAATTGGAAGTATGGCAAGCTGATGGTGACCTATTTGTATCTCAGGGAATGTATGCTAATGAGATACTTCAAAGGTTCCACATGGACATGTGCAAACCCATGGAGACTCCTCTAGTGACCAACTTGAGGAAAGAGGATGCCACTTCAGTTGAGGAAGTGGATGGGACTATTTACTAACAATTGGTGGGTTCATTCATGTATCTTGTAAACACACGACCAAATATGTGCTTTGCAGTCAACCAATTGAGCTAAGCTATGTTTAGGTCAAACAAATTGTTTTGGAGGGAAGCTAAGCATGTTCTACAGTATTTGAGAGGCACTACCCAATTTGGAAGTTGGTACAGATAGATAGAGGGAGTGAAGCTATGTGGCTTCATAGATGCAGATTGGGCAGGGAGCCCATTAGACTAGAAGATAAAATCTGGTGGAATTTTTAGTGTTGAGTCTGCAATAGTCTCTTGGTACAATAGGAAGAAAATATCGTTAGCACTTAGCTCGACAAAAGAAAAATACATGGCTAGAAGTCAAGAAACATGTGAGGTGATTTGGATTAGAAAGATACTTGCTGGCTTGTTTGGTCAGATGATGGATCCAACTATGGCTTACTGTGATAATCATAGTTGTATCAAACTCTTTGAAAATCTTGTTTTTCAAGATCAATCCAAGCATATTGTTATTCGATATCACCATCTACGGGATTGTGTGCAAAGGAAAATTATGATGTTGCAATACATTCTAGAAGAGGAACAAGATGTTGATATTTTGACAAAGGCCTTTTCAAGAGGGAAGTTCGAGTTCCACCGGTGCAAAATAGGGGTGATTGATAATCCCTTTCTTACTAAGAGGGAGCATTGGAAATTGAATTTCTATTTCAATAGAAATCTTGGAGGTAGTTAACTAAGGTGACATGGCCCTTGTCACTCAGTTAAATCAGTTAATTTGAGTTGGGGAAGCTTGAGTTTAGTTCAATATGTTTGATTGTTAATTTATAGAAATCTATTTCAGTTAATTTGAGTTACTGTTAGTTAACCTAATTCTAATTGTCAGAAGAACAGGTGGAGGTCAAGTTGTGGAAGTGGAACTTCAACCACATTCAATGATGAACCAATTAACTGATTAATCGACCCAAAATAATTATTGCATGCAGATAATTCGAGTTACCTATTTGAGATGGATATTCCAAGGAAATGTGCTATCAGTTTTAGCATATTCCAATGTGTACAAGTGGTGCATGCTGTCAGAGGAAGGACCTAGAGGAATTGTGAAATTCCTAAAAAATAGGGGGAATTCCTAGAGGAACAATGCAAGGAAATAGGAGATCGAAGGGATTGAAAATTGCCTAAGTGTTGGCCAGAGTCATTTAGCCAGGGAGAGGGATAGAATATACATTTACAGGGTGAGCTTAAGCTTGAGAAAGCATATACATTTCATCTCTGTTCTCTCATTAATGCAATATAGATAATAAAGGGTTTTGAACATTTTCTTTCCCCTAGATAAATCTATGTTCATGTGTGACGTTTCCTTTTGCATGTCTATGATTTGTTCTCTAGATGGTGAATTAACTTCCGTAGATTAGTAGAGTAGATTCAAGTTTTGTGATTTAGTAAATTTCATGAGCAGTTTTGAATCTGCACATTAATTTCTCCATTTTTTTTTAGTTTCATGATTTGTTTGCTCCCCAAAACTCTGCCCTTTAGCGGAAATTCCATAGTGAATTGTTGGTAATTTTATTTTGTGAACTAACAAAAAGTAGCTAAATGGATCCTCGTGTATAAATTTGAGTCAAGATTTTTGAAGGAGCTATTGTCGGTTAGAATTATATTCACACATGATGTTGTATGATTTCATTATACATTTTGTTTGAAATACATATACATGCCAATGATATATGCTTTATTTTGTACTCGACGGAATCGAGGAGGTGCATGCCTTTTAACACTAGCACAAAAGTATAATTGTGATTGTTATACATGATTAGTTAGTATCTAATTTCTTATCACTTTTGTTACCAAATCTTGCCCATCGTTCCACCAATTCTAAGCTTGTAAACACAATTTTGTCCTTTTTATTCATCATTCTTGTAGATTATCAACTCCTTAAGAGTTAAATCAAACAGTTCATCAAAAACTTTCAATTTCTCCCAAAATAATATATTTTCATATAAATAAATGTAACAAGAAAAAGGAAAATTTTTGTCCATTCTTTATACATTAATACGATGATACACAACAAGAACCATATCGAAAATAATAAGAACTCAATCAAAATTTAAATACCAATCATGATAACCATTATTAAAATCTATTGTACACATGGAACATACATATGAAATCCAAAATTTCTCTCCAGCCTTTATATTCACATTTTTTTTTTATTGCTTTATTGTTTTTTCTTTTTTATTTTTTTATTTTTTATTTTTTTATTTATCTTGTTTTAATTTAATTTAATTAATTATTAGTTTTATTTTATTTTATTATTATTTATTTATTTATTTATTATTATATTATTATTATTAATTGTTTTTTTTTTTTGAAACTCGGTGTGAGGAAATAAAACTATGCTATAATTTGATAGGATTTGGAAATTTGGAAATTTTATAGAAGGAAAACACAATGAAAAAATAATAGTGCACAAGAAAATAAAACATAACACAATGAGCTAGTTGCAAATTTATTTATAGATCTCATGGACCTAAAAACATGCAAAAAGAAACATAAATTATGGATGAAAGGCATGGAACACTATAGATAATTTTATTGATGTAAAAAACCATCAAACAATGATAGACATTATAGCGTGAAATCTTGGAATCAGAATAAGTGGCATAAAAGAATTTAATAATGTTGAGTAGGAAATTGTGTGTGAAAGGAAAAATGCAAGAAAACAATTGTGCAAACTAGTGCTTATGAAGAACAAGTTCTACATGGGATGTAGGTGCACCGAAGATGTGTGCAGAAGCAGGAAGGCATGCAGACATGTAAAAGTTAGTTGTTAGGTCCCTATACTACTAGTGTAACCCCTTATTGTTATTAGTGCAACCCCCTTATTATATTGTTATGCCCATGTAGTCCCCACATTGTTATTATTGTGCCCCATAGAAGCCCACTATTGTTATTGTTGTGCCCTTACATTATTATTGTTTTGTCAACTCTAATTATATTATGACCCCTTAGACTCCCATATATAGAAAGGAGGCCTTGTCATTTGTATAATCCAAGAATTATTCATTTGTGTAATGTAAAAGATTTTTTCCCCTCGAAGAGGTTGATTTTTAAGTCATTGATCTATCTTTTTGTGAGTTGGATTCATAACATTTGGTATCAGAGCTTTGAATTCTAGGGTTTCTCTGCTCCAAACAGGTCATAATGGAATGTTCAATATAAATTTTTTTCTACGAAGTTTAAGAAGCTAAAAAAAAACCCATTTGAGAAGAAATCACTCTAAACCTTGGGTCCAAATTTCAGATCTTGTATCGCTGTATTTTTCGGATATATGATATGAGGAACTTAGGGTTTTTCAAGCTCCATAATTCCATATCAAATAGGTCATTATGGAATTTTTGCTATAATTTGTTTTCCACGAAGTTTCAGACTTTGAAATTAAAACCCATTTAAGACAATATCGTGGCAAATCTTGGGTCTTTCGCTATATTTTGGGAGATACAATCCAAGACATTTAGGGTTTTTGCAGGCTCTCAAATTAAATCCCAAACAACTGACCTGGGGAAAATCGTCATAACTTTCTCTATGAGCATAAGATTGAAATTTCATTAGAAGCTATAGAAACAGAATAGATGATGCATTTTGGTCTATTATGTTTAGGTCTGAAGGTCAAAACAGTGACACGTGGCACTTAGTACAAGGTCACTCTACTAAAAAAGTGTATAAGCAGGTCAACTTGGGAGATTGGACGTAACTCTTTCTTAGAGAATCCAATTTCGATAAGCCTAGTGGCATTGGAAAGAGGAAATAGAAGGATACTTTAGGTCTCAATTTTGGATCTTAGAGATCCAAAATTTCAGAGATACAATAGATTCAAGATATAGCTTTTAAAAGTAAGAAAAAGAATGACTTGAATAAAGAAAAGTAGAAACACCTAGTAAGCAAAATTGGATGGAGGATTTGAAGAATGTGATCGAAGCTAAGATAAATAGTTTTATATGTGCCATGGAAGCTAATATCTATGGTAGGGAAGCATATTTTTAGAAAGGCATGGAATATTTTAAGAAAGACATGGAAGGTTTGAAGGAAAGTGGGACACAACTACTACAAGAAAGGCCTCCTAGTGACGAAAAGACCCACCATATTCCAAAGGTCGATATGAGGAAGTTTTATGGCAAGGATCCCATAACATGGATACTACAGATGGAGAAATATTTTGATCTACATGATGTGTAACTGTTACAAAAGGTACGTAATTCATCTTTATATTTAGAACTGAATCAATTTTTATGGTATAAAGGGATTTTTTATCGTAAACCACTTGTCACCTGGTCAATTTTCACGGTGGAAATGATAGCACATTATGCGGATACACAGAGAAACACCTTATTTAGCCAATTGATAAATCTCACACAAAAGGGTCCAATGGTAGAGCACATTGAAGACTTCCAAAAGTTGAATATAAGGTTAAACGATATTCCAGAGAGGCATAGGATTGATGTCTTCATAGGGACTTTAAAGGATAACATCCAATATGAGGTTCGAATTTGGGAACCTGATTCATTGGAGAAGGCATATAGGTTGGTAAGAAAAATTGAAAAAAAAATTATGGCAACAACGAAGCCTACCACTCATAACTATAAAGATGGAAGTGTTGTTTCTCCTAGCCTTTCATGACCTACAAGGTTGAGACCACAACAATTGGATGAAAAAAGGGAAAAAGGGATTTGTTACAATTGTGATAGAAAATTCACTAAAGGTCATAAGTGTGCTGAGAATAAAATAATTTACATAGATGGGGAAGAGGAGTAATAAAAGGAACAAGAAACATCAAAAGAAGATGATATACATAGGGAACCAATCCTAGAGAAAGAAGTAATGAATCTGACCATATATTGTAATGCATTGACAATAATTACCACTCCTCAAATTCTCAAGATAGAAAGGCATATCAAGAAGAAAAAGGTAACAATGTTGACTGATTCGGGTAGTACCCATAATTTTATTCATTGTAAGATAGCCAAGGAATTGAATTTCTTCCTATATCTAGCACCAAAGTGTCAAGTAATGGTTGCAAATGGAGGAACCATAAATTTCTCTGGAAAGTTTCATAATATCAAGCTACCCATGGGATAATATGTCTTGAATAGTCCAATGCTTTCCATTCCAATGGGTGGTGTGGATGTTGTACTAGGAGTTCAATGGCTACAATCTTTGGGTAAGATGACTTTTATTTTTCAAGAAATTTTCTTGAAATTTTTTTGGTAAGGAAAGGAGCTTGAATTAAGGGGTATTGCATGGAAATCGTGAAAGATAATCAACTCTAATAGGATGATAAAGATTCTAAAGAAGAACAACAAGATGAAATTGCATAATTATGTCCACTAGAGGTACCCACATCAAAATCATTTATTTCTCGAGATCTCCAAAAAGTTATGGACAATCATTCCAAGGTATTTGAGACTCTCAAAGCTTCCCACCTATTCATGATCATGATAATGATATTCATTTGATTCAAGGAAGTGTTCCCCCAAACATCAGGCCTTACCGATATCCATATGCCCAAAAGAGTGAAATTGAACGTATGGTTGCAGAAATTCTAGAGGTTGGTATAATTCAACCTAGTCAAGGCTCTTTCTTTGCTCCAGTGGTATTGGTACACAAGAAGGATGGATCATGGTGCATGTGTCCAGATTATAGGGAGCTCAATAGGCTTACTATTAAATATAAATTTCTGATTCCTGTCATTGATGAATTATTGGATGAATTACATGGAGCAATTTACTTCACCAAGTTAGATCTTTGTTTAGGATATCATCAAATTAGAATGAAAATTGAATACGTTCCAAAAAAAACATTTAGAACTCATGAGGGTCATTATGAATTTTTGGTCATGCCCTTTGGCCTTACCAATGCACCTTCTACATTTCAAGGTTTGATGAATTCCATTTTCAAACCCTTAGAAAATTTGTGTAGTATTTTTTGATAATATACTAATCTACATCAAGTCTTGGAAGGATCATGTTCAACATTTTGAGAAGGTTCTCAAACTATTCGAGGAGAAACAATTATATTAAAAAATCTCCAGTTGTTTCTTTGGAGTACAAGAGGTGGAATATTTGGGTACTCAGTTAGCTCATAGCTCATCTTATCATCCTAAATCTGATGGGAAAACTATGATAGTGAAAAAATGTTTGGAAGGATATCTTCATTGTTTTGTATCTGATAAACAAACACAATGGGTCAAGTGGTTTCCTCTGGCGAATGGTGGTATAACACTTCCTTCCATACTGCAGAAAAAATGACCCCATTTTTGGCACTTTATGGATATCATCCATCGTCCATCACACCATCTTTAAAAGAAAATTCTAAGGTTAAATTAGTGGAGGATCACATCGAGCATCAACAAAAAGTTCTCAAACTCTTAAAGGATAACCTCAATTTGGCGCAAAATAGAATGAAACAATATGCAGATCAACATCACAACAAAAGAAGTTTTGATGTAGGTGACTGGATATTTCTACGCATACAACCATACAAAACAAATGTCCCTCAAGCAAGCTAATAAGGATGATAAATTATCACCAAAGTATTATGGTTCGTACAAGGTGTTACAAAATATTGGTACTATGACATACAAATTGGAGCTTCCTACATTGTCCCGAGTGCACCCAGTTTTCAATGTTTCATGCTTAAAGAAGGTTATAGGTGAGAAGCTCCCAGTTCAAAAAATATTGTCAGAACTTGACAAGGAAGGAAAAATCATATTGGAACCTGAAGCAATCACGGAAACAAGAACTTGACACTATGAAATCGATCAATTTCAGAGTATCTCATCAAGTGGAAGAACTTACCCGCTGAAGCTTCCACATGGGAGGACGAGAATTTTATACAGAATCATTCAAAACTACTCAAGTGTTGAGGACAACAATTTTTAAAGGAAGGGGGAATGTTAGGTCCCTATACTACTAGCGTAACTCCTTATTGTTATTAGTGCAGCCCCCTTATTATATTGTTGTGCCCATGTAGTCCCCACATTGTTATTATTGTGCCCCATAGAATCCCACTATTGATATTGTTGTGCCCTTACATTATTATTGTTATGTCGGCTCTGATTATATTATGACCCCTTAGACTCCTATATATAGAAAGGAGGTCTTGTCATTTGTATCATCCAATAATTGTTTATTTGTGTAATGTAAAGGAGGTTGCCCCCTCGAAGAGGATGATTTTCAAGTCATTAATCTATCTTTTCTATCTTTTTGTGAGCTGGTTTCATAACATTAGGAGATGTGTCGAAAGGGTGGTGATGTCCTGTAGAAGAATGTGGGGAGCTAAAGGCTATACAAAAGGAAGGCATGTCACAAGCTAAAGTCTATGGAAAAGTAAACCATGCATGGAATTAAAACATCTATGAAGATAATGGCATATCTATCATTTCATCCCTTTCGCAATATTACAAAGCATAAATAAGTTTGGTCTTACACCTAATTGAGGCATATATAGAATGAAAAGTAGTAAATTTAGTCTAAATTCATATTAATTATTTACTTTGAGGAATTTACTGAATTTTATTATTTGAATGAAAACTAAGCATAAAACCAACAATCACTATCTCCCTAATTTACTAACGTCTATAGCTAATTGTTATAAGTATTCCTGCCTGAAAAATATTATACAACAACCAATAGAGCTATAGTAGAATGAACTGAATCCATATTTAAATCCCAATCATCATAACCACGAATAAAATAAACACTACACATGGAACACATATATGAGACCCAAAAACCCTATTAATTGTTTATTTTCATATTGATCAATAAAAAAAAATAGATATAATATAGAAGTTGAAAACAAAACCTAAAAAGCTCATGCTCAATTAATGTTTTTGGCTAATTCCATAGAATTTAAACCTATACAAGTTTTTATGATTTTTTTTATCTCATAGTTCTTCACAAATTGGTCAACAAAATCAAACATAGAACAAATTAATCATACAAGAAACTTAACATAAAAATTTTGCCACCAAAGAATTAGAACTAGAATTGAAGATAGACTTCGAGGCCCTTGATTTATGACAATCAACTTTTTTTTCCAAGAGGTTGCTTACACTAGAAAAATGAATCTTTTGCCACCTCAACCCAACAACTCATGCACTCTCCATTCTAGAAAATATATGCAAAGAAAAATCCTTAAGACTTAGTTTCTAATATCCATTATGTCCAAGATTAAATTAAATGATAAACTTGCATGTAAATGATAAATAATGAAGTTATGGTCAAGAAGCTAAGTAAAGGAAAAAAACGATTGTTTATCTCTGAATAAAAGGCATGTGTGGAAGGGAAGGCATATGAAGATGCAAGCCATAATGTAACTATACTTACAGTTAGATATTAAATGTTGTCCAATGTTTTCGATATTGACAATAATGTTTAGCGTCTAGAGCACTCATCAAAATATTGATACTTAATTGAAAAAGTAAATGCATTCATTCCAACGGAAATTGGGATTGGGAGTCTGTGAAACATAATGTGGAGAAGGTTTTTGCAAGAAAAAACAATAAATTGCAATCAAGAATCTTCTTGAGCTATGAAAAAACAATCAACAAACCCAAATCATCAAACATTGGAAAGGAAAAAAGAAAATGCTTCAATATTTAAGAATGTTCACAACATGTGAAATCATAGATCGCGATTGTTGAAGTGCCCACTGTCTTTCAAATTCATGATTTCTTGGAGGTTATATCCTCATCTTGTAATTAGGTCTAAATGACATATCTAACTTGTGTTAACTATGGATAACAAGGAATATCGCATGGAAGGTACCCAAAAACCCAATTTTTTGAAGATAGAGGTGAATTAACACTCATCATAGTATGAAATAATGAACAAAAAGCTACCATGATACCCTAAAGGATTCCCTGATTCCATTTATCATTGAAAATTACGCTCTCTCTTGATGAAAATAAAATGCAACATCCCATGCAACTTTGAATGTGTTGAGAAATCTAGAGGGCAATAGTTAGAATGATTTCTCTTATATTTGATAATTGCTTGTGATGTCTTTTTACTTTTTCTTACTTATTACGTTCTTCTCTTGATATTATATTCTAAATAGCTATGCAAACAATAATATCAACAATACACAAGAACGCATGATATAGGCTGCAAGCTGGGGTCAAAACCTCTCCACTTGAGAGGAAAACCCACAAATCCCTTTTGTTCTTATAGATTCCTCAATTGAAAAATTCTAGGACACTTAGACCAAAACCAATACCCTTCCAAGACCAAGTCCAACCTTATTGATTATGTGCTTCCTTTTTCCAAGTCAAACCTAGTCAAATCTCTTCCAACAACACAACTTGTACCCCTGGAAACAGACTTTCAACCTCTATTATAGGTATGATATTTTTGGCACTCCTAAAAGTAGTTTCTTCCACACGTGTGAACTTATTTTGGGTTTCCAATACTTCTTGAGACATTCAATTGAATTTATCCTTCTTCTGGGGCTTGAGGATGACCTAATAGGCCTCCCTTGAACCTTCTTTATACACTTTCTCCAAGTTCGATTCTGCAGTAGAAAAACCCTAACTCAACATTAGAAACCCTAATCTCCTTCCTTCACACTTGTGAAGAGAGAGGGAGAGAAATTACCCAATCACTTGATCTTCACTCCCCCTCAAGAGCCGATGTGTGTTGTGCTGCCCTGTGCCGTCCATCTCCTTCTTCTTACTTAGCTAGCCTTTTTATTATTATTATTCACTCACTTGATAAGATAATGAATTGTGTCCATAGGAGGTAAAGTTCCCCGCTATATATAGGATTTCAAGGTGGAAGAAGTACTTCAAATTAGGCTGAGTTCTTAGTTGGTAGTCCGACTTGGTCTTGGAGGGTATTTTAATACCTTTAAATAAAAAAAATATTTTTACATGTTACAATGTGCTTGATGGGGCCTTCATCATTTTACAATGACTCTTTTGAGTTCTTAACCTAGGACAAACCCTAGAAGCACTCAATGGATGCTTGACCTCTAAAATAAATTACCTTGAGAATGAAATAAATGCTTTAAAATAGCAATAATAATTTTTCTTTCATTTTACAATATACAAGAATCAAAAGAAAATTTCATATTTATGAAGAATGAACCTAATTACACATTTTTCAATAGAACCCATCTACTTGTAGGGGATGATGCAATATTCTCTATAGATAATTTGATAACATTTATTTTATGGAATTTTTCACATAAATACATAGTATTTCATTGTTAGTATTACATTGCTATGAGATATCCATCTAGCTAATATAAGTTTGTGACATAGACTTACCCACTCACATTTCCCACCACCTCCTAAACCCTAATTTGTCCCTACCTCCTCACACCAGCATTATGACTAGCCATCAATTGTAAATTAATAGTGTATCTCGGTAGATTTATGTTAAACATATGTTATATTGATAAGTGATAATTCACCTCTATCTTAAAAAAGTTTGGTTTTTGGGTACTTTCTATGTGATAGTTAGAGATGCCATTTAGGCCCAATTGAAAGTAAAGGATGTCATTTTATGTGACATAAGCTTTAGGAGTAAGAGTTTATGTAAGCCAATAGAAGCTCAGACAATACTCCCAACTTTTAAATACATTTTCTAGAGAGAAAGTTAACAAGGCCACTTGTTTTATCATAATGTACACATTGTCCATCTTTTCCTTGATACACAAGAATTATATAATAGCTTAACTTTATTTGGCATAGTTTACATGTATTATAATTGGTATTCTCCTTGTATTCAATTGTCTCATTGGATTTAAGACCTCCCTTAAGACTTGTATGTTGAACCGCTTTTCTTTATTTCTAAAAATTAAAAGGGATTTTCAAGTTACCTCCAAGATGTACCTTTGTTAATGCATGTAAGTTCCTCCAACAATACAAATTTGGTAAGTGTACCAAATGCTACAATACACACTAAAATTTATCTTTCATCACTTGCACATAATATATCTTGCAAATGGTTTGGAGATTTTGGAAGTACCCTCGAGTTTTACTACATGTATGAATGTACTTAGAAGGAAATTATAAATATGGATGCTAGGGAACATGAGAAATTATGTGTGGTTGAATCAGTGTCCTAACATTACAAAACTTTATGTTTCAAAATTTTTGAGTAGCTTCTGAATATAGTAAAATAATTGAAATAAAATCATCTTGCTATCACTACTGCACATTTTTCTCTCTATTCCCATTCAAATAACTACATATCATATAAACAACTTACCAATATTTACAAGAATATTTCCCTATTAGTTGAATGTGGGTATATAATCAAGGAATGACACTCTCAAACATTTATTCTACCTACATCAATGAGTAATTGGGAAAGTGAATGAGAAAGAATCCTTGGACTATGGACTTTGCAACACTTTCTGAAGATTACCCTATACTACCACCTTGTGGATAAGGTTTGATGTATTCAGGAAATGATTTGATTTATAAAGATTACCTTATGCTACCACCCTGTGCAAGAGGTTCATTGCATTCACATAATGATTTAACTCCATTCTTTAGAAGAGACTTTGGCATAGTAGATATTCCATAGCTATTTCCTTCAAATGCCAATCTTATTGTTGTTCCCCATGCTCTAGCAATGGAGAATGGATTTGTTCGGTTGCAATGGATACAATATTTGAATAATAAGTGAAAGTTTAAATATGGTTTTATACATAGTATATCACAAAGGAAATGGATAGCAAAATCCAGAAGTTTTTGATCTCCAACTTGAAATTTCTTGTTTGATTCTAGAGTGTTAGCACTTCGTAATTCCTCCAACCTAAGGAGAGGAACCCAAAGGTAACCACAAATCACCTTGAAAATGAAATCTAGCCCTTCCAACTTCAAAGAAGGATTTTTATATATGAATTTTTAGTCACCTAGATGAATGATTACGTTAGGTTTTTAGGTTAGGCGTTAGGATCAAATGGGAATAATATTTATTAATTTTCTGGTAGGGAAGAGGGAAAATCCATTAGGCATATAGTCATATAAAGTTGATTGATTTTCCAGTGAGAGGATGAAGAGATGAGGGATATTTCGATAGGGGCAATGTGGGCAAACCTTATGGTGTTTTTAATTAAATTTGTTGTAGAAGGATGAGCAGAGGAATGGTGGAAAAATGACATATAAAGCATCTAACTGAAGGATGAATTCTAAATGTTGTTAAAGGAGAAAAACATTAATTGTTCAGTAAGCTATAACAAATCACTTTCACAATGAGTTGTGAGACAAATCCTTTCTTAACCAAATACAAAGACATACATTCATGCATGTTAATGACAAGAGAGAAAACTTACAACATAAGAAAACACATCACCATTAGAAGCTGACACATGAATCCCTGCAAAATCATACCTCAATCTTCTTATAACCCTAACCAACCCTTTATTAATAAAAAATACATATTATAGACCTAAAAAATAATTCATTCCTTCCTTTAAGAACCAAATTCCCCAAAAATATTTTTTTTTCTCCCTACAGCAGCAAATATAGAACTAATTCTTTAAAAACTAGGAAATTGTTTTGAACAAACATTTCTCAAACAAATTAAATTGAATGAAATGCATAAAACAAGTCTCTAAGCTATTAGAAACCTAAAAAAAGTAACCATAACCATAAAAATTGAGTCAATGCACATGGTTGGCACACACTACAGTAGGTAACTTTTCCTACACTTTTTTATTCTACATTACCATCACTAGCTTCCAATTATAATCTAGTATTCAATTATTCCTTAGTATCATAGGCTCCTTTAACTACTGATTATCCTAACTGCGCGGTGCTCCAATATGAGATATACCAAACTTTTACTATGATATGAAAGATGTAATTTTCCAAGTTTATCACACTATTCTTTATGGTCTCTACAACATGGCTTCTACTTGAAAACACAAATAATGTTATAAAATAAAACTCTTTTTCTTTTTTACTTTATATGCAATTCATCCTTAGGTTGAGGAGAAACTATCTCTGTACACCTTCAGACTTCTCTCATTCATAAGTCCATCTAGGGTATCTCAATTTAACTTCTCCAATTGAATTTCCCCAACACCTGTGACATAGTGGATAACATAGGGACATATCCATTGCATCTGGAATTTCCTAGGGTGCTTCAAAACTTTTCTATCATACATCAACACAATATTGAAAACCTAGAATTATTTGTTATTGATATGGCGATCGTGTCATCCCTTTTCCTTAGATTTTTTCACATTGTGTTGGAATCCAACCATAAAGAGGTTCTCTTCCAAATTTAGTAGCTTTTCTAGTTTTTTCTTGATTGCACTGGAAATTCCAATGTTTTCATGGCAACCATATGAAGACTAGGGACTATGAACTTCATTGGCATTATCTCTTCCTCTCCATAGACTAGTCAAAATGGTTTCTGACTAGTGAGGTTCTTTGACATGGTTTGGTACTCCCACAAAATTATAGGATTTCTTAAGTTTCGATCATCTCTATTCACGTTATAGACTTTTGTGAACATGATTTCCAAAATTTTGTTAAAGGTCTCAATGTTCCTATTTTATTGTGGATGATAATTGTTCTCTTTTGATGGTATATCTAGAACTCCTCTATCTAAGCTTTGATAGTCTAATTCATGAAATGAGTTCCTTGGCCACTCATAAAAATATCGGGGCATCCAAAGTGAGAAGCAACATCTTCAAATAAAAATTTGGTAGTAGTCTTTGCATTTCAATCTTTGACAGGTTTTTCTTTGGCCCATATGGATAGATAATACATCGTGGTGATGATGTATCATGCTCCACTCCTATTTTCTAGTGAAGTGATCAACATAACAAAATCAATGACCCACTTCATGAACAAATGTAAAGTTAGCTGTGGGTGGAGTGGCATCTCCTCTCATCCCAAAGTTTTTCCCACTCTTTGAAATACATCATAGCTGCAAAAAAATCCCTTTGCATCATGGTGGATAGTTGGCCACCATAGACCCATGTGCAAAACCTTTTACATGGTTTCTTTCCCTGTGTAATTCCCTCCAGCCACACGGTCATGTTCCTCTATCAGTATGGTGGGACTATCATGATCTAATACACATTGCCAAAGTATTCCATATATGCCTAATTTATATAGACATCCTGCGATGACCTCATAGTTTTCAACCTTAATTTCCATCTACTTTTTCTATGCCACTATGTACTCTTGTGGCACTATGCATGTATTAAGAAACAAGATAATTTTGGAAAAGTGATCACCCACAATATCCACACAAAATAACTACACATTTGGTAAGACATCATTGATATTCCCTGCCTCCTCATCCAAGCTTATCTGTGAGAAATGATTCAGACATGTGTTCAACTTACCAAGTTTTATAATTACTTCAAAATCTTACTCTTGAAACAAAAACAACCATCTACATATCCTCATCCCCGACACTAACTTATTGATGAGGTATCTTAATGTAGAATGGTGCATATACGACTTGAAATGTGAATGCAACAAATAATGTCTAAACGTTTGCAGCATGAAAACTATTGCTAAACCTTCATGCTCTATGGTGGTATAGGTCCACTTTGTTGTAGACAAATTTTCACTTTCAAAATAAATCAAATCATCGATTTAAGCTTCCACTAGTTGTACCAATTCTACACCTAGTGTTGTTGCTGAATCATCTACATGAATGTGAAATTCCTTGCTCCAATCCAGGAACTCTAGGATTGATGCATATACTAATTTTTATTTCAGTGTATCCAATTCCTATAGTCACTCTTCAATCCACTCAAACCTAGCATCCTTCTTCAAAAATATCTCCAATGATGTGGTGATATGTGCATATCCATGCATGAATTTTCTATAATAACCTGTATGTCCGAGTGTCATGCACAATTATCACACAACATTGGAGGTGGAAGGTTCTTTATCACAATTATCTTTGTCGAATTGATGAGTAGTCATTTCTTACAAACCACATGCCCAAGTAGAATTCCCAGAGGTGAGAAAAAAATAAACTTCATTAAGTTGAAGGAAATCTGCAACATACTGCACCTATCCTACATAAGTTGCAACACTTCAATATACTTGTGGAGAAGGCTAAACAAATCCAATCATCTAGATACACTTTTAAAATATTATGAGTAGATTCTTTGAATGTTGCTACTACCACCCACAAAAACATTATTGGTGCATTGTTCAACTCAAATGACATGACAATGTATTGAAACAAGCCCCAATCTATTGTAAATGTTATCTTGTGACATCCCCCCTTAGTAATTCTAATTTGGTGGTACCCCAAGGACCCATCTGTAGATGAATAAGATTCTTTTCCTCCAACATTCTCTAGGACCTCATCTATAAATGTGGTGGGGAATGGATCATGGATATAGGCATCATTTAACTTCCTTATGTCAATAAAGATTTGAATTTTATTTATTTTCTTCAACCACACTACCATTGGAATGATCCAACCTAAATCTTCAACAAGCTCTATGATATCTTCTTTCAACACCTTGTTGAGCTCCTCCCTAAATTTCTATTTATAAGTGGGTTTAAGGCGGTAGGTTATTTTATGTACTATCTTCAAACCTACTTTTAGAGTGATTTTCATCTCCCCTAGCTCACCTAATATATCTTTCATCACTGTAAATGTTTTGGGGAATAAGTCTTGATATTCATGCAGGAGGTTAGGAATTTTTTTGAAAGTATATTCATCCCAATAATATCTAATCATTGCGAACTTGGGTCTATCCTTAGTACCAATATTTACCTCATGCATTTTGATAGGAAACATACATTTTGGTGCAAGAGAGTCCAACTGTGGTCCATTCACATGTCACTCTCCCTCAAACTTTGATATGTTCATATCCCTACGATCTTCGTCACCATTAGCCTCTTCTACCTCACCATAACAATATGCTAACTTCCTGGTAGTCTAGCAATTATGGTGAGACATGCAGAGTGACACCTCCTTTAGTGTACTCCTTGCCTCTAGTGCAAATATCTTATCTTGATACTGTACAAAGCCTCATCTATAAGTGCATCTTCTGAACTCAAATTAAATATTTAATATAAAACTTATTGGAAATACTGAGAGGGGGGTGAATCAATATTTCACTTCAATTAGTTAATTTTAAAGTTAAAAATAATTAAATATCATTAGCATCATATCAAAACATCAATTAACATCACATAACATGAACAATACATAATAAATATTTCAATGGAAACCCTTCTAGGAGAAGAAGCACAAAACACATTCTAAGATAATTTATGAGTACAACAGTTTATCATCTCCAATTGAAGGGAATATCCAACTTCCCATTACTTATATTAAAAAGGAATTCAATTTTATTAGGAAGCTTCAACTCTTGAAAGGATGCTCCAATACACAGGTTTTACCAACACCATCTAGAAGGATGGTCCAACACCCTAGTTTTATCATCTCTAGCTGAAAGGATGATCTAACACCCTGTAAGCTCCAACTTGCCTTAGCACCACCTTACCACCCTGTAGTGTTTTTAGGCTCCAACATGATGGAGACTTCACTCTCCACCTTGCACCACCCAAATAACCTAATAGAAGAATAAAATATCAAAATAAAATGTGGGCTCCCGTACCAGGTGTTAGTCGTTACAATCTCCTAGGTTGAAAAGGAAACCGAGAAGGGTAACCTCAAACCACTTCAGCTCTGTAGCTAGCCCTACTAAACATGAGAGGGATCTCTCTAAGTCTCTTATCAGTGATATGAATTTAAAGCAAATGAATTTTAGGCTAGATATGTGTATTTGTTTGTTTGTTTGTGAAAATTTGGTTTTTTAGGATTTGTTGAACTTAGGGTTTGGAGCCACAAGTAGGTCTAGGCTGTGGGAATGTAGGAGAAAACATAAGAAGGAGATAGATATCAGAAGCAATGGTGTAATTTGAGTATTTTTCAGTGTAGTATAGAGGATATAGAGTGGAAGAAACTAATGAGCATATATAAACATGATTTCATTAGCTTAGGAAGACAAAACACATAACTATGAAAACCAGATAACTTGAAAAACAAGAATTCTGAGTATTTTATCATAAGGCATTCATAGAAAGAAGAGACATAATGTAGATAAAGATGTTTAGACCATGATAAAAAAAAATAATGAAGTACAAGCACTATGAACTCACTGGGCTAGAGTTCCTTGAAAATAGCTGCAACATGTCTCTGTATTAGCTGAAAGATGATTACATGCAAGCCTCCTTCATAAAAAGTTCAACCCGCTTCTCCTCTAGTGAAATGATACATATAGACTCTCCTAGACCACTTTCCAACCTTCAGGAGTCGAATTCCTTGGTGGAGGAACTGACTCCAAGATTATCGCAACTAATAGGTGAGAATGAGAAGGTGAAACTCAAACACTTCATGAAGAGTTTGTTTAGGAGTTTACTTCTTTTATGAGGCCTAATAAACATAAAAAACTACCCATGATGTACATTTATTCATGCCTACATCACCTAGCCTCATAACTAGTGCCATTACATAGAGAATCTTGACTTTGACTAAGTCAAACTAGAAACTAGAAATTTACACAGTGAATTTTACAACAGAAAAGTGCATAAGCACAACACCAACGTTGAGTTGATTTTTAGGTGCCTTCCAGGGGCTAAAATGAAAATCTGAGAGAACGGTCAACTAGCCATTCAAGTCTAGCTTCCAAAAAAGTTTGAATTTATGAATTTGGACCATGCAAAGGGCCTCAAAAATCCATTCTGCCAAGGTCACCCCAGAAGCGCAACGCCTACCAAAAAATGATCCAGAATGCTAGGTTTTTGCCACTTTTTTGCATTTTTATGCAAAACTAAGCCACCTATAAAAAAATATGATAAAATGGGTTTTTAGAGGATGGCAAGAGCTTTCCAAAAATGTAGATATTTCCTCAAATGGAGTCCTGAGGAAAAATCACAACACCAAGGCACTGCGCTTCTGGAGCAGCTGAATTTCTGAGCTTAGACCAAAACTTCTCAAAAAACACAAAATGCTTAGAATTTACTGAAAATTGGAGGGAAGGTGTAAAAATATGTTTTTTATAGCTTCATGGATGCTTCAAAAAGCATCTCCAAGTTTCCATCATCATTTTGGTCTTTTTTGGCCTCCTTGAGCTTGTTTTCAAGTTGTTTTACCTTGACATTGGCGATCATGTTTTGAGCTTGGTAGTGGTGCGCCATTTGTCTAAGCAACTTATTATCCCTATTTCCCTTCTCAAGGAGCCTCTCCAAGTGTTCATTTACCCTGTTGAGCCAATATTCCTTATCTTGATGAACCTCAAGGGAAATCCTATCCTCTAGGTCAAGCTCTTCATTCAATAGAATGTGCTCTTGCTCTTCTTGCAATGCCCTCTTTTAGGCCCCTTGTTCTTAGCCTTTTCCTCTTTCCTGTACCTTTTGATCCTTTAGGCTCACTTGATTCTATGATCTCCTTGCCTTTTCCAACTTGCTGCAATAACTTGGCTTGTTCTTTTTCCATGATTAGCTGTTTAGTCTTAAGATGACTATTTTCTTGCCCAAGGAAGGAAATGATGAAATGAGGGAGTTAGGGAAGGGAGATGATTATTTTCTTGAATTTTTTTGTCTTTTTTTATATATTCGATTTTTTTTTGTTTTTGTTTTTTTTATTTTTATTTATATTTTATGTTTTGTTTTTAATGTATATTTTTATTTACATTTTGTTATTTTTTTAACTTTTTTTTTTTTTTTTTTTTTTCATTTTTTAATTTTTAATTTTAAGTTTTCATTATTCTTTTGAAATTTTAATGTTTTTTGGAGTCATGATAAAATATTTTACAACATTATTTCAAAATGTTGAAAATTTACCTTAGAAAAAAAAACGTTATTGCACCATCAAACACTTTTCGTTTTGAGGGTGTTTTTTGCACAATTTTGGCACAAAAATTTGGTTTTCACTGCCATTTTTAAAACATGTTGAAAATTTACTCTAGAAAAAAAGCGTTATCCCAGCATCAACACTTTTCATTTTTAGCATTGATTTTTATGTTTTTTTGGGGTTTTTTTGGCTAGAGTTCCCTTTTGAGTTTATAGTTCCCATTTCAAAGTTTACATTGTTTTAAGCATTTCAAATACAAACTTAATGATTTACATACCTCAAATCAAGTTTAATATCTTCCATTGATTGCTCAAGTTTACTCCCCTTGGAGATGCCCTTAATCAACTCTTAACATCTATCAAAAAATATACTTTTGATAAATCCTTCACTATGTTTTGATTCAACCTTTGACTTCTCATAATGGACCTTGAACAGACTTCCTCGACTGCTCTTAAACTTAGTCAGATGAGATTGTAATTTATAGATGAATCAACCCTTGAAAGCTGCCTCAAGAAGGGTTGAAATGGTTGTTTAATCATACCTTGAAATGCCTCAAACATATCCCTAATGATGAAATTGATGCAATTTACCTCAAAAAAGACCAAAATTATGCCTCGAATATGCCAAAAATTGTCTCAAAATAGGAGCCAAAAATAAGCCTAATAATGGGGTTGAGGTTAGCCTCAAATTTGGTTAAAACTACCTCAAATTGGCCTCAGAACAAACCATTGAACAATCTACAAAATACACCTAAAAATATGGCCGAGATAGAAATTGAACACGCCCTTAAAAAACAATTTCATTAGTCTTGAAAACATCTTTAATATTGGCCTCAATGCTTCCACAAACTAGACGAAGATAATGCCTCAAAAGATCGAATGTTACCCTAGGATGGCATGAAAATAAGGCTAAAAAACCATCCAAGATGATCAACCAAATGGGCCTCAGGAGGGCCAAAAAACTCTACGTTAGAATGGCCTAGAATAGGTCTAAAATAAACTTCAAATAGACTCACATCATGGTTGAAAATATGCCATAGGAGCATTAATATTAAACTTTGGGGGGGGGGGGTTGGAAAATTGACCTCAGAGGCCAGGGGGGTGAAAATTGAACTCAGAGGCCGCAGGGGGGGGGTTTGGAAAATTGACCCTCAGAGGCCAGGGGGGTTGAAAATTGAACTCAGAGGCCGAGGGGGGGGGGTTGGAAAATTGACCTCAGAGGCCAGGGGGGTGAAAATTGAACTCAGAGGCCGCAGGGGGGGGGGGGTGAAAATTGACCTCAGAGGCAGCAAAAATATGGCACAAATAGTCTAGAATTTCTCAGATATTTGCCTTAAATAGCCTTCACTGACAACTTACAAAATGGCCCTCAAAATAGTATTGTCCATTGAAACACCATACAAAGAAGATAAAGGAATAATCCCAAAACACTCAAAAAATTAAGCCTGTGTGACTACATTAGGCTCTCAGAATGGTTTTGTTGAGATAATGTGAGAGAGAATGATGCTTCTTAGAGGGATCCATATGCCTTAATATATAAAGGAAGGAGGGATCTAGAAGGGAGGATTCAAATTTCCGTAAAACCCCTTAAATATAGGGTCGACCTAAACAATAGGAAAATTACAATTTCATAAAATCAATTTATAATGGAGTCAAATTCAATCCTTATTTGGAAGCATATTTCACAAAGAACAATATATGCAACATAATTTTATTGATATCAATGATTCTACTATGGAAAGTTTTGATATAGTTTTTGGTAATTTTTCTGTTGAGATTTTCCCTTTTGTTAATTCTGGAAGGCAATCTCAACTAGTGTCTTGTACCAAAATGTTTACAATAAATAAAAATTTTATTGATCTTGAAACTATTAAGAGTAATGATGAATAAGTATGGTATTTGTATTTTTATGGGTCAAAATCAAAGGAAGTGGTTGGTTTTGGTTTCTTACTACTTGACCTGAAGGGAAAAAAAATTGTTCATTTCTTGTAGGTTATAATTTATTTTTACCAATAACATTGTAGTGTATAAAGCTCTGATATAAGGGCTCAAAAATAAATGTTAAACTTTTGACTGTGTTTAGAAATTATGAGATCATTGTTAAGTAGGTAAGAGATTCAACTCACTGCATTTCTTCCCATTTGAAAAGTTATCAAACCGAGGTATGGAATTATCTTTCAAATTTTCAGCGTTAAATATTTCTTCCATTCCTATATCTAGCAATCAAGAGGTAGACTTATTAGAAAATGTTGCTTCTAGACTAATTCCTATTGAAGCTTTTGAACCTAAATATTTTTATATTAGTTTGATTTATAGGCCATGTATTCGATAACATTACTAATTGGTGTGCCTTTGATAATGACCAGTAAATCATTGACTTCCTCCACATGGAAGAAAACTTCCAAGATGCAGCGATTGATGAGCTTACTCACAACGAAAATCTTTGAAGTTTCTTGCAATACTAGAAACAACGTTCAACTAAAGAAGCATTCAATTTGGTAAATCTGACCCTAAATTGGTTGTGATATTGGAAACTTTTTATCATTTGCATGATACATTTTAAAAGGTGGTAAATTGTAAGAATAATAATTCTGCCATGAAATATGAAACCATTAATTTAGGAACTCAATCCAACCCCTAGAATATCTATCTAGGGACAGATTGTACCCATGAAGAAATATCGAATTGTATTTGTCTATTCAAGGAATACAAGGATGTATTTGCTTGGAAATACGATGATTTGAAAACCTTTGATCCCAATGTTGTATCTGTTTCACAAAGGAAGTTCTTGGCTATGAAACTGCGTCGAGACGCTAACTCGACCAAAATTTAGGTTCAATCTGCCCTCGAACTAGAGGGCCCCCCCTCAAGTGTTACGAAGCTTTTTTTAACGTTGTTCAATATCATTCGAAAACAACCTATGAAGCACAATGGCTAGATCTATTATTTTTTGTAGATAGTTGCTGATGAATATCCAATCTCCACTCAGAAATAAATCCCTCTTGCAGAGGCCTTATCAAAGTGCTAATGTCCAAATTTAAAAAAATAACATAGATTTAAAGAGTTTGGTAGAGGAATAGAAGAGACATAAGATAATTAAGTATCCATACTGAATACTCAATCAATTATATTTAGTAGATGCGTGTAGAAAAATTATACAACCAAACAAATATGCATTTAAGAGATGACATAAGGCAACAATTAAATGATGTAGAAGAGATGTTTTAAATATACTGTTGAATTATCTAGTCTCCATAATGATGATAATTTGTAGTGGGCTGTTAGGTAGGTTGATACAAAAACTTAGCCTTGTTGTAGCTCCTATGTTACCTTGAATATATGTAGAAATATATTATGAAATCACTGGAAAGACATACAGAGGAAATAAATTATGTCATGAACTGGAGCCAAAAATACTCAATAAAAAATCTTGTAATAAAAGTCTTTACAAAAATGGTAGGGTTTTGGCATCAAAAGCCAACCCTTTTACATTCAAAATCAAACAATATATAGAACATTACATCCAATTGACTGTTTCTAGCTTTCTGGAATAGAAATATGAAAAATAAATCAAAAATAAAAATAATCTCTGAAAATCTACACGAAATTTAGAGTTGTTTCATTGACTGCTAATTAGGTGCCTTTATTATTGGAACTAACTATTCAAGTGTTGCCTCAAAATATTTCTTTAAATCTGAAACTGTTTTACTCATGTTGGTAATTTTTTTATGGAATATGGAGTTGTTGAATCTTCCTCCTAAAAATTATCATCTGTCCTTCAAAAGAGGGTCAATTCTTCCACTTGTGTTAAACAATTGTCTCTTTAATATTTTTAGGGAGAGTTTATTCTATACCGCATTTAACCTCCAATTGTTAATTTATTAAAAGAAAATTTGACTTAATATTTCCATCCAAAGAATCATTCATAAATAATTCTAGCTAACAAACAACAAACAAATTTTAACAATCAATGTTCAATCATAAATATTTCTGAATGCATAACGCTGCTTGAAAAAGGATCCTTAATTCCCTTTGATTGCTTGAAATCTAAAATGCTCGAAATGATACCCTAGATGGGGAAAACAATATGGTCAACTACCTAGAATTATATCTTAACAACTGAAAATAACCTCCTGTGTGCCTAAATTCTTCCTTTGATGCCAATTCTTTTTCTTTGGAAACTATTCTCAAAAGAATAGTCAACAAAATAATGTAGTCACTGCTCAAACTCTAAACTTCTTCTTCAATGGACCCATTCTCCACTTCTTCTACACAATAAAAAATCCAATCTTATTGGCTTTGGAAATAAGCATCCTCTAGGAAAGTAAGAAACAAATTTAATCAATATCTGATGTCAATTATGGATGATATTGATTACATGAAATACATGGTTCCTTCTATTATATATCCATAGCTAAATAAATTCATTTATCTTCTCTATAAAATTTCATTTTCACCTCTGTAAAATTATTCCACATGGAAGAAATATTTCTTTATAACATTGGAAACTCCATGATTTGTATTGAAATGTACTTCTGGAACATGTATCCTCATTTTACATGCACAAAGATATATTTCAATTTTGATATAGCCTCCTCATACCTCAAGCTTTCACCTATGAGCTCATTCATGAAAAAATACGATTATAAAAATATTCCCTCCATTATCGCCTTCCATAAAGATTTAAATTTCCCACATTCCATTTATAAATTCAAATCCATATGGCAAGCAGTATGTTAATGATATTGCCGGGGGGGGCGCGGGGCAGTGGGGTGTTATTTCACATATCTCGAGGCATTCTAAATTATGGATTTTATAATATAACTTGGTAGTTGCTTACTGATTTGAATTGCAAGCCGCCATAATACATGGTAACAAACATGGTTCTCTTACTTAGAGATTGGGACTGGCTTGGCTTAAGACTTGGTGTAAATTTCTTGGTGGACATTCGACCTTTATTAAACTTGGAGATTGGGTCCCAAGCCTAGTACTTTTTAATGTATAAAATTAATATTTTAAATAAATGATTTTATAAAAATATAAGGTTTGATTTTTATAAAATTAAATTTATTTAAAAATTAAAATTATATTTAAAAATTATCCTCGAAACATATAAAAACCATTTTGTCATGGACATTTTCATTTGCCCAAGAATTTGACCAGGAAATTAATTAGAATATTTTGAACTTTTTTTGTAACTTTTCTTAGATAAGAAAAAGTTACAACATCGACTCCAACTGGGGACTACTTCCCTCTGTGGGATACAAAGAACATGTAGACCTGTGCCTTGAATCATTTGGGCATGGAAACCTGCCATAATAAAATTAACCATATGCACTCCCAAACTTGAAATTTGTGGCCTGAAATCAGTAAGCTGCCAACTAAAATCACACTATTAGTTGTTACAAGTAAACTAAGTACAACAATGCATAATCCATTGGGATAGTGGATTCAATAATAAAAAAATGTTCTTCTACCCATCTCCTGCAAATTATTTCACTTCAAGCAAACCAAACTACATACTGCAAATAGAATCCAAACTGAAACAACTATTGATCTAAATTGAATCAATCCATAAAATGATGAAAGCAAAACCCATTTATAAACTGCATGCCATAGCTAAATGATCTACTACACACCGAATCTGAAAATAACTAATTCAATCCCACACAATCTCTACCTAACTGAGCTAGAAATCTACACCATTAGGTGTAGTCACACTTTGAGTGCAACCATGTGAGGTCCATTGGATTAAGTAGTAGACCACCTTGCATGCAGCTAAAAAGTTGAAAAATATTTACAGTGTGAAACTCAAATTCCATAGGAAACTAATACTTACAATTGAATATGAAGACTACGTCCTCTGTAGACATCTGATATTTCTAATCATGGTTGAGAGGAAGAAAGTATTGACCGTGTTGGACCTGCTAACATTTAGGGGATCTTCCTGATATGAAGTCCCAACTAGACCTCACACCGTTTGGTGTAGGAGTCCCATCTGGTATGCTGGCCTAATTTCCATTATCTTAGAGATTTTCCTTAGCTCTTACTATTCAACACATGAGAGTGTTATGCTTGTATCTTCAAAAATTGAGGTGCATATGCCAGGTGAGTGTGTAATGTAACTTTGTGTCCGGGTTCTCTTACTATAAGGGAGAGGGTAAAAGTGAGCCTCTATATGAAAGGTAGTAGTACCACATAGGGAGAGACATACACAAAAAAACAAAGGTATGTCCAACATCCAGTGCAGTAGTCCACAATGGATGCGACAATTGTTAAAACCAAAGTGAAAGGGAAAACACGTACACCATCTAGTGGAGCAGTCAACATAGGGGTGACGGTCATTATAGCCAAGAAAGCGAGAATGGTCTATCTAATTTCCTACGGAGTAGTCCACATGAACGAGACAATAGTGATAAATAATACAAGACATCTTCAACAATGTAAGTACTAAAATAACCAAATTATTTCAACTATCTTAGTACAGGTTAAGCAAACATGCACTACAAATGTTTAAAGAACAGTCTTAGAAATTGATACAAAAAATGCATGAAAATGTGCCAGTTTGAGACAAGCTTCTAAATTAAGCTAAAGTTATAAGACACATCTGTACACCACACATCACTAGTCCTAGTTGTGGGACATTGGAGCCACTCCTCCCTCCCTAAAGAACATACTACAGAGTCTCAAGGCTATGTGGGAGGAGCCAAGGTGAAAAGTCTTTTGCTCATACAATGATGGGGTATATATAGCCAAGGATGAAGCCTGACCCTTGTGACTGTTGGACTTCCCTCATGACCATTCAAATTCGTATGAATTTTCAACTGACGTAACTCTTCAACTTCATATGTGCGTCCGTTGGAATTTCACTTTACATTACATTTGATTACAACAAGTATGGCTCATAGCAGTGATGTGGTTGAGACAACTCATGACACATCTCGATAGGACACTACTAACATGTACTGGCTGATTGTGGTTTCCATGTCAAGCTGCTACGTTGTTGATTAATGGATGTGCTCTTGGTATGTTGTATATTCACCTATGCATGGCAAAGTATTGTGGGGTCTTCGATGGTCTTGGTATTTGCTTGATGGTTCAGTGCACGTATCCCTTTCACTTGCTGCATGATGTGCTTTTTATATCGATTCAGCTGCGAGAAAGTCTCCTACCATGCACTCCTTCTTAATCCTGTTCATTATCATGTCATGTTTCATCAATGTACCTATTCATTAAATCCACTCAAGATGAGACAACATCAAATCCAAAAATATCCTACTCTAGCATGATGCATTATTTTTGGTTTTGGGTCCAGGTGATCGGGATGGAGGACAAGACACTGAAATTGCATAAAGCACAACTTAGGTTGGGATGAGGGGCTCTAAACTACTGTCAAGAAAAAATACACAGAGGTCATTGGGAGGAAAAATTATGGAATCAGGGACAACAATGACAACTGCAAGGTGGATCCCAGCTGGGAAGAACTACACAATTCCTGGGAGGAAGAGAAGGTAAGGTGTCTAGGGAAACTGTTGGATAGTTCTGCATAATTTTCAGGATGAGGACTGAGTGGGTCACTCGAGGTCCAGCTCCCATCTACGTAATTTATTGGAGGGAGATAGAGCAGGGTAGCAGAGGGCACTAGCAGGAAATTCTCCATAATTTTCCAGAGCAAGGCGTGATCGGGTTGTGGGGAGCTACTCGTAATAATTGCGCATTTATGAGAGATAATGAGAGACAAGAAACACTACATAGTTTACAGAAGCAGTACAGAGCAGGATAGCAAAAGGTGTACCATTCAAAACTGCGCAATTTTCAAGAGCAGAGCAGGGAAAGCTAGTAGGAGGCCTGACTCAGCATGACTGCATAGTTTCTGCTAGTAGTGTAGGGCTGGAAGGTGGGCATGTCTATGCAATTATGGAGAGAAGTGTAGCCCTGGGTCATAGTGCAATGCATATTTCCGATAGACCATAGGGAGGCTTGATAGCTAATCTTGTGAGAAGCGCATATTGGAGCGGTCTTGGAGACAATTTCAGCACAATTCTAGGAGACATACAACCTATTTACTTCCAGAATTGTGTAATGCCGCTGCCCTAGAGGACAATCTCAAACACTGCATAGTTCTGGGAAACATAGCAGAGTCACTAAGAGCTGAGAATATGCAATTTACACTCGTACAAAATGGCTAATTAGTTATTAAAACAATGACTAAAATTTGCATATAAACGACCCTTTTTCAGTCGGTGACAAGTAGTAGCTAATTTACAGTATCTTATAACACAACCAACTTTTAGTAATTTTTAGCTTAGTCATTAATTTGTTTTCTTAATTTTATCATCTAGTAGTATATTTAGTCATAAATTTGATCATTAATTTAGTTATTCATTTAGTCATTGATCTAGTCATTAATTTCCACAATTAATGACCAAATATACAACAAAATATATTACTATACAATCATCTGAGAAAACCAATTAATGACAAAAAAATATGACCAAAATGTTGGTTGTGTTATAAGATACTATAAATTGGCTATTAATAGTCATATATATGTAAATTTTAGTTTTTGTTTGAAACCAATTAATGACCAAAGAAATATGACTAAATTTTTTTCATGTTATAAGATACTATAAATTAGCTACTTATAGTCGTATGTATGCAAAATTTAGTTGTCATTTGTAATAAAAAATTAATCATTGGCAGTAGTCATTTATAAGTTTTTGGTAGTTTCATATCATTACATAAAAAACTAATTTATTATTTTATATCCATTTCATTTATTTTCATTAATAATCATTATAAATGACTAATTTAGTCATATATTCATTTTATTTGTGTTCATCATTAATCAATATAAACTACTAATTTAGTAGTTATAGATTGATTTTATGTGTTCATTATTAATAAACATAAATTAATTAGTATGATTTTTCGACTAAATTAAAAAAAATGTCATATAATGTGCACTCACTCATTTAATATGAAAATGAAAAGTTACATATGTTAATTAAAATACTAAACAATATCAAGTGCAACTATAAATAATTCCAACCACATAAATTATATTATATGAAATGTCAAGTATTACAATATGAGTTTCCAACTTAACATTGATTAGACTAAAATTTACACATGAAAAGTTGTTTCATCACTACGAAACATTATCATTGTGTTTCCAAGCCACTACAAGTGAATTCACAACTTTGAAGACTTGAACATCAATCTCTATGTGTGTGTCTTATGTGGGATATTGTCTTTAAGGGTATCACTAGACCGGTTCTCTTCTCTCTCTTTTTGCATTTTTCACTCAAGTGTTAGTGTTCTCCTCTTTCTTCAAATCCCGTTGCTTACTATGAATACTCAATTCCTTATCTAAAAACAAAAAAAGATACAATGTAGAATGTAAGACATAAACGATGATGAACACTAGAATATAAACTAAAGCAGACTATAAAGGATTTATATGACATATACCTAAACATCAATAATGTTAAAGTCATTCTTCCCATAAAAACAAGAAACTCGAACAAGTTTTCTTCAGTTGAACAATAGTGGCCACTATGTGGCTAGATGACTAGTATAAACAAATAAACATCACCATAGAAAAGAACACCTTAGTAAGTTAGTATTAAACCTGTTGTAATATTATTTATTTTTGATAAGTTAATATATTAGTCAAAATAATTTTAAAATGTTAAGTTAGGATATGGATGAAAAAAGAAAGAAAAGTTAAGATGTTAGGCAAAATTTGATGTTTTCTAGGCATCCATATCAATAAAATGTTAGGTGGTATTTGCCCTAAATAAAGAAGGCAAAGGAAAATAAAAATGCCAGGGAAGGAAAATAAAAAGAAAGGCTTCATTTTATGCTTTCATAAATGTACAGGCTGCTAGTCTAAATGCACCATGAGTCAATTATCAAATGATATTTTCATGTGCAGAAGAAAAAGATAGAAGAGTAAAGGTTTACTCTAAGGTTTATATATTAATTTTGGGTATTAATACTATCCCTAAGTTTTAAATCCCATATTACCCCTCCACTCATCATTCCCTTCATTTTCATATCACTAAGTCATTACACCCCCTCATACATTATAAATAATCCATATTATGTGGTTCTTAATCTTCCCAACCCCACCAAACAATCCCGTCACATCATGATTAATTCCCCGTCATGTTACACTTCATCTCCACCCCATCTTCCCACATCCAATGACTTGAATGCGATTTTGGCCCCCCTCACCATTCGATCTTTACCTCCGGCAGGGGGGGGGGGGGGGGGTGTCTGAAATGGGCGGTATACCAAACTGCACCCATCCCTATGTGTCATATTATAGCATTTCAGACCCCCCTTGAGTGAAACCACTAACTGCTCACCCCCCTGAAAAGTTGATTCTATTTCTCCCGATACCGCTTAGCTATCCGTTGCATTTTTTCCATTCACTCTATGCCACCTCACTTGTCCGTTAAAATCCATCAAATCACATTCATTCCCTCCAGAATTATCCCATTAATAATTCAATTATCTTAGCCATTAATTCAACGGACCCGCGCCACCAACGGAAAACCAAAATTGCTATATAAACCTCCTTCACATTTGTGAATAGGTTACTGAATTCTTGTTTTATTTGCTGTTAACTGATTTGATTATAGGTTGCTTGCCAAATCCTGACATTGTCAACTCACCAATGACACTCTATATCTGATCCTTTCCAGATTATTCCTTCTGTTCCTGTCTCCGAAGTCTGACTTCTATCTGTGAATTGTCTCCTCCTAATCCATTTTTCACTCCTACTCTTAGCCATAGCCAAAATTCCTCCAAAGGAAAAAGGGTGAAAGGAAATTGTCTATCCTCTGATCCATCCTCCTATAAATCTTCATCACATTCCTATGGCTAACCGAGATTACAAAATTCATGAGACACAGTGTGAACTCGACCTCTTTGACATGCATTGCTAGCTCCAAGACAAGTATATAGATAAATCAGATGATATCCAATTGTGGGAATCAAATTTACCTCACTACATCTTTCCTCACACCCACAACACCCCATATTTTATTAGAAAGATTTTATTAGAAAATGTCATGCATCCTATTTGCCAAGCCAAAGGGCCATAGTCACTCCCACTAGAGAAATTATGTTTACCATAACCCCTAAGGCCATTGATTAGATGATGCAAGCCCCCTCATTAGAGAATGCTACCCCATTTTCCTATGAAGCACTGATTGAACTATACCAGAAAATAGAATTTTCCAAGAGAGCCCAAACTCTTGAGGTGTTTTCGACACAAGATGATTCATTACCGAAGAAAAATACTCCTTATCCCTCCTCCACATTCCCTTAGAGATCCAAGTAGATTATCACTATTGTTTCCTACCTCCTTGGTTACTACTTTGATCAATGGGTAGATGAGCTCTTGAGGGAAATGCAGTTCAGCCTCAGTTTTACCTGGTCCTATGATCCATTAGGGATCATTTCTATATTAAGGGTAGAAACCAAGTCTACTCCTTACTTTCACACAAACAAGCCAGAAATAGAAAAGTACAAGAAAAATTTAGAGTGGGATGAGAACACCTTACAAGAGGCAGAAGAATAACAAGTATCATTATCTATAGTGCTGACTCCCACCATGCAAAAGAAGACAACCAAAAGGAGAAGAGAGGAAGAGTCCCCTTTAGGGACTGAAATCTTCAGTGAAAGGTTTAAAATAATGTAAAACAAGAAGGCCAAGCTTAGTTTCAAACAAAGCCTTACCAAAGATTCATAACAACATATCATTATCACCACTAATGAGCCACTTGTTTCCTCATTAGTGGGTGATCAGTCCACATAGTCTCCTACCACCTCCACAAATTCACAAGAGCAGTAGAAAATAATGCAGACATGTACATCTACTTCAGGTGAGTTAGAGAAAAGCATAATGGAAATCTTCAAGGAGATAAAAGTTAGAAATGAAGCCTTGAATATTAACACTTACAACCAGTTCTAGAAACCGACTTCTGGTGCCCAAAATAGGCTGCCGTCAGCCTTTGACTCAGAAAAGTGGAAAATTAAAATGGCATTCCTCCAAGCACAAGTTCCGCAACCCAAGGGAGCATTAGACTACAAAAGGACAACTTTTGAGTTTGATGTAAAGGATATACATCCCATTGAAAAAATGGAGATGCATAAGCAAACTGGGTAAATTATTTTCTCTACTATCACTAACACTGCCATGACTTTGTCCAAATTACAGGTTACATTAGCAAATGTCTAGTCACAACTAAAGATGGATAAGGTCTCTGCACTTGGCAAAGACTTCAGGATTAAAACCCTGGAGGATTTGTAATCAAATTGGGTTATGATCCTCCAAACATCAATGCTGCAGAGGAACTTGTCATAAAGAATAATTTGGATATAGCAGCGTTGAGGAAGCAGTTAAAACTGCCAGATACTGAAGATCCTCTGGCTAAGGATATTAGAGAGACAAAGATTCAAAATGAAGATATGATGAAGCTCATCATGGAGTAGACTTCACAGCTCAAGAAAATGGAGAAAAAGATGGAGAAGCTAATTAAGGAAAAGGAAAAGGTTGCTAAAAATACTGCCCCCTTGGAAGCACTCCCTATCACAGTCATTCCTACAACTATACCATCTACAACAAGTACAAGAGATGTTGTAGACCAGCTGGCCAATGCAATCCAAAATATGTCTCTTCAGACTGATGAAATCAAGAAGTTTCATGATCAAATGAAGCTTCTTGAGGATCATTGCCAAAAATATGAGATTTTCCATGCAATAGGAGTTTTAGAGAGATCAAAATCAGATAGAAGTATGGAAGAAGTTAGCAACTGAGTCTTCTATTGGCCAAACTTTGGTTAATGTCAAGGAAATCATAAGGAACAACATCATTGAGGAGATAGATGAAATCTGGCCATGTATCTAGATTATTTTTGAGTAGAAGGAGTTGATGGAAAAGGAAAAGTAGACCATTGCCAATATAAATGCTCAACTGGGAGAGATGCCTCATACAACCAACAACATTATAAAGTTCCTCAACTCCAAGAATAGATATGAACTAGATGATCTAGGAGTGGATGAAAGGACTGAAACCATCTTGGAGGTGAAGAAAGTTATGACCAAGAAGAACTTAGTTGTACATTTGACAGAGAAGTGTCACACTCTTGATGTAGTAGTCAACATGTTTTTCGCAAGAATTGATGCATTGAACAAGAAGGGTCTGCCTTCACTATTTGTAATTAATGATACATTAATGACCAAAGAAGACTATACGAAGAAGCTTTAGGACATTTCTAGGGACACAACCAAGTCCTCCAACATCAAAGCTTCCATGACAGGCAGGGCGTTTTATGGGGCCATATACAATATATGTTTTATTCAACATGAGATAATTCATATTTTCACTGTAAAACCCACTTTTTCCTAGAATACTGAGGTAGATGAAATATATTATAAGGTAACCAAAATAGTAACCCTAGATGAAGAATGGTGGGAAACGCTGTGTGATTTTCAGGATTAGAGGACAGATCAACTTCACTAATGCATCACTTGAATAGTGGCCACTCATCAACAAATTTCCTTCAAAATAGGGCCAGATGTTTAGGTCCATTCTTTTTTATCAAATTACTTCTATTTCTGTTAGTTTTAAGTAATAATCTAGAATGTCGTGTCACTCACGGATTTATTGTAATATTTTGTAATTTTGTTTAAATACTTCAACCTGTTGAAGTATTGAGCATTGCACCCTTGAAACAATTATCACACATATTTTTTGTAGGCTGGAGCATTTTTTATATAATAAAACATTCTAGATTTACTTCATATGGCTTGTCTCTCAGCGAGTTATTTTCATCATGTTTTTCATTATGTATTCTTCATATAATTCAATTGTTTTATAGTCATCTGATTAAAGATTTAATTGAATCTCAGTTTCATTTCGAATCCACTATGAAGTTGCATTTAAATAAGAGATTAATTTACAAGACTATCTATTATTGTAAATTCCTCTTTGAACTTAAATTTCACTAGATTTCTGTAATAGTTTTATTATATTCTGTTGATCTAGGAAACACTGTTTTCTTGGTTTATTCTTATAAATGGTTAAATATTCAGTCTAAATATTAAATCACTTATACTTCTTTATATTCTACTTATCCATCCCACTTAAACCAAAATAACCATATGTATTTAAAGAACAACCTTTTTTTTAATATTAAGGATCTTTCTCAGTTTAAAGCACCTGTTTTTAAATAGTTCACTGGTCATCCAAACCATTGAAATAAACAAAACATTTTATATGCTTTGGCATAGCCAATTGAGCTTAGTTTATCTAAAAGGACAACATTAGAGTGGAGCTGTTGCCGGGGAGCGAAGAACTGAAAGTTAATTTTTCCCCGGGGCAACAATTTTCCCTCTCCTTTAAGGTGATTAAAGGATAAGGTTATAGGTCAAAATCTTTCACCATGTGATTCTATTGGTCCAAGATGGCTCCCTATAAGCATACAAGATCACATTATGATTCTAAGATTGTTAACCCTCTACCAAACCAAGAAAGACTCATCAAGGGAGCCTCTTCAAGGAGAAGACGTAGAACACCTTCTTCTTCTTTAGCTTCACACCCTGAAGACATTCCATCTGTAGATCCCTCTTCATGTATACCAACCCATCTTGATTGGACTGAACTACCTCCTAGGGTTTTTGATCTTATTTCAAGAGGATTAGACCTTCCATTAGCCTTTTTAATACAGTCACTTGAATCATATCAATTTCCACCCATTCCTATTAAATCACCTTCATCCGAGGATGAATTGGGTTTGAATTTACCTGAATTCAAACCTCAAGATTTCATTACTCCAACTCCTTATTATATTCCATCATCCTCAACTAATCTTGAAGAGACATTTTCTGTCTATTCGAATCCTTTATTTGAAAATAAGGAAGAATTCCCACTAGGAGTTTAGAAATTGGTTATCAAAACCCCTTTCAAATCCTTAAAGAGGTCTCCTCCCTCTCCTCCACATATTAATACACCTACTAATTCATCTTCATATCCTTCATCTTCATATTCATCATCTTCCTCTTCCTCATCAACATCCACTTAGACACCCCATACTCCTCCTGTTGTTATGGATTTTTGACCCATTATGCAAGCTAGGTATGCTACTCTAGCTCTCCCTTCAAACTTGGGAAATTTTCCTGATGGTTATCTAAAAAATCTGCCAAGATTCAATGGAGAAACAGGTCCCTCAACAGAGGATCATGTATAAGGCTTCCTATATTTTGCTGAAAATATGAACATAGAAGAGGAAAATGTTTATATGATATTATTTGTATAATTTCTAGAAGGAAATGTTAGAATCTGGTGTAGGCAGCTCAGAGCTAACTCTATCAGAGCTTGGAATGAGATCATAATAATCTTCAAAAACCAATGGGGGTAAAGAAAGACCATGTTTACTTCCTTATTGAATTTGAAGAATTAAAGAGAAACCCTGGTGAACCAGTTGCTGAATTCATCAAAATATTTGACGAACTCTATCATAAAATGCCTGTTAATTGTAAACCACCAGTAGCAGCCGCAAAGGTCAGATTCTCCAAAGCATTTGATGATGATTTTGCAATCATGCCAAGGGAAAGATTTTCTGATACATTAGAGGACATGCAAACAAATTCTATAGAGGTAGAAGCCAATAGGTCAACTTATGGAAAACTCAAAGCTAAAGAAGAAAAAGAAGAAAGAAAACTAAAACCTACGATTGATGATTCATCTTCCTCCAAATCTAGAATTAAAGATAAAAAAATTAATGAAATTACATCTTTGCTTAGGAACCTTTCTAACAGGATTTTCAAAATTGAAACAAATCCTAGAACTGTTCAACAAACTGTTGTCAGACCTCAAGCTCAAACTCAATTAAGAAGAACTCCTCAAATGCAAATTCTTCAGAGACTAGCTTTTGACCAAAACATTCAACCACCTTTGATGGTTGATGATCAACAGTCATAGGATATAGGCCCTTTAATCACTAAAGATATCAATAATATTGATTCATCAATAATACAAATGGCCACAATTCCTTCATCCTCACCTCAGTCTTTTGAAAAAAAACTAGGAGATGCTCAAATTTCAAAATATTTAGCATTCTATAGATTTTTAATTACAGAATTGAATAAAAGATATGATCTAAGGCCTAGATCAGGTGCTGGAATACCTCCAAAATCCATCACCATAATTGAACTTGAAATGAAAACCATTCAAACACAAACTCCAACACCTCAGACCACAAAGTCATCCAATGAAACCCTTTCATTTGAAAAGACTATTTTGACCACTTTTAATATTGAAAAGGAATTGGAAAGGGTCAAGATTCCTATACCTTTAGCTGAACTTTCCAAAAATCTTGGTTAGAAAAATCAAGTGTCTAAATGGATACAATCTTCTAGTGTAGATGCTGAGGGAAATGTTATTGGTTTATAGGATGAAAAACCCTTGGTTGTATTTGGCCCTAGTTCTAATCTGATTGATGAAATTGTTCCACCATTCTATGTAACATTAATAGCTCATGATTTTCTTTTGTACAACTGCATGATGGATTCCAGAGCCTCTCATAACCTCATGCTGAAGGTAATTATGGACCAGTTTTAGTTACAAGTCACTTGTTCCTATCATGACCTTTACACCTTGACTCAAAGAAAGTACCATGCCTAGGATTGATCAAAGACCTAGTTGTGACCTTAGCTCAAATACCTGTCAAAATTATAGTTTTAGACATAGTTGTCATTAATATTCCTGCCAAGTTTGGCATGCTTTTATCTAGATCATGTTGTGCTAAACTTGGAGGATCACTTCAGATGGACATGTATTTTGCTACTATCCCAATCGATGGAGGTGAGCATTTAAGGTTATACAAGGAAGTCAGATTCCTTCATACTATTTGTAGGTTTGATCAAGAAAAAAACCACCCTATCTATGCAGTAGATCAGGATTTTGGTTACTTTCACTTGTCTTCACAAAATGCATCAAACACTCAACTTTCCATTGAAAATATTGTTTCCCAGCCTAAAGTTGTAGAATCATATATCTGGAGACTTTATTTTGATGGCTCTTGCTCAAAAGAAGGAGCAGGAGTAGGAATTGTTCTTATATCACCAAATAAGGAAAACATTACTCAGTCATGTAAAGTTGAATTTGAAGTTACCAATAATGTGGTTGAGTATGAGGCTTTTCTTCTTGGTCTTTAGTTAGCTAGAAGTTTAAAGGTTCAAAACTTGAGTGTATTTTCTAATTGTGAGCTTATAATGAACCAAGTTAGAAATCTGTGTCAGACTAAACACCCAAGGCTTAGGTCATACATAAATAAAGCTTGGGACATAAATGAAAATTTCTTCCAAGGTTTTAACATAATTTCTATTCCCAGAGATGAAAACATGCATGTTGATTCACTAGTTGTCTCAGCAAGCTCTTTCAAAATCCTTGAGCCAATATCATTAGAATACCAAATCCAGGTAAAGTATCGACCATCAATTCATGATAACCTTAAGCAGTGGCAGATTTTTGAAGATGACGAATAGTTGAAATCCTTCCTTCAAGTTATTGATGAATTCTCAAATATGAAAATTGAAGGAGATCAAAATGATATTCCAGATTTAAATCATCAAAATCCATAAACTTCATTCAGTCCTAAAATTATTTATCATGACATTATCTAATTATCTAATAATTTTGTTCCTAAAGGATTAGTCCCATTGGAAAAATTATTTGATAATAATGATGTCTCTAAAAATCCCTTGTTTCACTCACTTGAAAATGAAATCGAAGAATGCAATATTGGCACTGTGGATGAAGTGAGAAATATCAAATTGTCATCAACCTTGCCTTTGGATGTAAAAACCAAGTACTTGAATCTTCTTAAAAACTACAAAGACATTTTTTCCTGGTCTTATAATGAGTTAAAAACTTTTGACACATTTTTGATTGAGCATAAGATTCCTTTGAAACGAGAAGCAAAACCCTTTTAGCAAAAGCTAAGAAGAATTAATCCCATACTACTGCCAACCATTGAGAAAGAACTAAAAAGCTACTTGATGACCATATCATTGTGCCCTTAAGGTATTCTAATTGGGTATCCAACCTAGTCCCCACCAAAAAGAAAAATGGTGAGATTAGGCTATGTGTAGATTTCCGAAATTTGAACAAATCATCTTTAAAAGATAACTATCCATTGCCTAAAATGGACCATCTACTTTAGATAGTTCAGGAGCTAATAGGATTTATATGCAAGATGGATTTTCTGGTTATAACTAGATCATGGTAAGTGAAGTTGACCAAGCTAAAACTGCCTTCACCACTCCTTGGGGTACATTCAGGTATACCAAAATGCCATTCGGGTTAACAAATAATGGAGCCACTTTCCAAAGAGCCATGGACCTTGCATTTGTAGGTAAAACATTTGAATTTAGTGTCATTTATTTAGATGATTTAACTATTTTCTCTGATTCTGATGAAAGTCATTTAAAACACTTGAGCAAGGTTTTTGACAGGTGCAGGAAATTTGGCATATCCATCAATCCGAAGAAATATTTGTTTGCTATGAAGGAAGGGAAATTACTAGGGCATATAATCTCCAAGAAGGGAGTTATAATTGACCCAAAGAGAGTTTCAACTATTCAGACCCTGTATTTGCCAAGGAATAAGAAAGAGATACAAACGTTCCATGGAAATATCAATTTTCTCAAAAGGTTCATACCAAATTATGCTGAGATAGTTAAATATATAACATATATGCTTAAGAAAAATAATGAAGTGAAATGGATAGTCCTTGCTAGATATGATTTTGGTTAGATCAAAAAGACCAAATCTGAGGCCCCTACATTAGCTAGCCCTAACTATTCTTCACCTTTTAGCATATTTTATTTTTCATCCAAGACAACCTTAGCTACTATACTTTTACAGAAAAATACAAATGGTGATGACCAACCTATAGCCTTATTTTCAAAAGTTATGAGGGATGCTGAACTTAGGTATGATATTATTGAAAAACAAGCATATGCCTTAATTCAAGCCCTCAAATCCTTTAGAACCTATATCATGCATTCACACATTACAACTTATGTTCTTAATCATGCTGTCAAAACTGTTTTGACTCAGCCTGATACTGATGGAAGAAGAGGGAGATGGATTGCTAAAATCCTTGAATTTGACCTTGAAATTGTTATGCTCTTGACCTATGAGAAGATACCTGAATACCAAATATGCGAAGAAATATACCAAGAACACAGAACAATAAGAGTTGTGCTCAATTAAAAAATAAGACACAACGCTCTTCAAGGGGAGTCTCTATCCTTTATATACGATTCATACATGCAATACCATGGGTCAGTACCATGGTTGTTATTAATACCATCTATCTAATACCATGGCCCATTTGCAACTAATTGTGGTCCCTTCTTTAAGTGTAGGTCAACCACTTACAATTATTAATATGGGCTTTATTGACTCTTTAACTAACTATAACTATGACTCGACCCTATTACATAAATAAGGGGGTTAGTGTTGGACCCTAACATTCCCTCCCCCATAAAAATAGCCTTGTCCTCAAGGCTGAAGCTGCAGAAACTGCTGAAGAACAGTGGCTGGTTCATAGGTTGCATCTTTTGGAGAGGTGTCTTTCCACTTGAAGAGGACTTCCTTGATCGTGCGGCCACGCAGGTGCCATTTTCACGTGTCAAGAATTTGTTCAGGTTGGAGGCAGATTGAACCTTCTTCATCCAATTCTGGTAGACTGGTTTGAATTTTACAATGGTTCCCAACCACTTTCTTGAGGCATGAGACATGGAAGATGGGATGGATTTTTGTAGTGGGTGGCAAGGCTAGCTTGTAGGCTACTTCTCTATGTTGGGTTGTGTTATATTCTTTCCATATAGTTAACAAGGGGTTTGAGGGGTACCCGTAACCCCACTTTATGGGGTCCAGGGTAGTGCCCTGGAAATTTTTGGTTTTGGACCCTATGTTAGGTTGGGCGGACCCACCTATGGTTTTGTGCATGATTTTCGCACATGTTTTTGGGACGCGATGGTTTTCGGTCCATGGTATTGGATCGATGGTTTTTTGGTCCATGTATTGGACGTGACGGTTTTTCGGTCCATGGTATTGGATGCTCGGCATGTATAAATATGTATTGTAACATTGAAAGGAATATAATGAAAAATCAAGCTGGTAGTCTCGGTTTTGAGATCCAGTGGGAAATCTCTGTGTATATGTGTTTTATGTGTTATGCTCTCGCAATTTTTATTTTTCCTGTGATTTAGAATTCGTATGCAGGTAATTTCTGTACGGGGTTAAAACCTACATTTGGTATCAGAGCTGTTTTGGCTTCAAGGGGACGCCTTTGTTGCTGAGGGTTTCGCTCGGGCCTGTGGTAGACCCTGTTCAGTGGGAGATCTGCGAGATCGATTCTGGTGGTGAAAGAAGATGGCGAGCAGCGGAAAGATAGAGATTGAGAAGTTCAATGGTCCGAGTTTTGAGTTGTGGAAACTCAAGATGGAGGATCTGTTGGTGGATAAAGATCAGTGGATCGCGGTAGATCCGGGTACTAAACGGGAGTGACCGATGAAGAATGGAAGAAGCTGGATCGGAAGGCAAAGAGCAGAATACGATTGTGTGTCTCAAATTCAGTATTGTTGAATGTATCAAGGGAAGCTACGGCGAAGGCTTTATGGGACAAGTTAGGGACTTTGTACCAATCTAAGTCTCTGGTGAATAAACTGTTCCTACGGAAAAGGCTGTATAACCTGAGGATGAAAGATGGAGACTCGGTGACAGAGCATCTGAATGCATTTAATACTGTGGTAAGTCAGTTATTATCTGTTGATATTAAAATTTCAGATGAAGATAAGTGCATCAGTTTGTTGTGTTCTCTACCAGACTCGTGGGATAGTCTAGTTATTGCAATAGTAGCAATGCAACTGCTTTGCAGTTTGATGAAATAGTCTCAGCCTTGCTGACGGAGGAGATGAGATGAAAAAATATGGACAACCAGAATGGTGATGCCTTGTTTGTACGAGGACGGTCCCAGAACAGAAACAAAAATAAGTCATCGAGTGGAGATCTAAATCTAGAGGGAGATCTAAATCTCCAGGAAAACCTACAAAGGTGGTGTGCTGGAAATGCGGAAAGGAAGGGCACTTCAGAAGGGAGTGTAAATCTAAAGCTCCTGATAAAGGAAAAGGATCTGATGATTCTCCTTCTGCAGAGGCAAAAACCACCTCAGATGAAGGTGGGGATGTGTACTTGGCTTCTTCAAGTACACATGTAGATCATGAGGCATGGTTGATTGACTCAGGGCATCCTTTCACTTCACTCCCCATAGAGAGTGGTTCTGCGAGTATGAGAAATACGATGGTGGTGATGTCTTCTTAGGAGATGATAGGAAGGCTAGAATCAATGGTCGTGGAAAAGTAAAGTTGAAGTTGCAAGGTGGAAGGGTTAGAACCCTTCCGGGTGTTCTGCATATTCCTGCATTGGCCAGAAATCTGATTTCTGTAGGCAAGTTGGATGATGCAGGTGTAAAGACAGTGTTCAAGAAGGATACCTGTAAGATGGTTCGAGGAGCACTAGTATTGATGCGGGGAGTTCGGATTGGAACTCT